>JAPDOI010001959.1:0-116469 GCA_029168955.1 Aplectana chamaeleonis
TTCCAGTCGGGTCCCACATTATCTTTTCCACGTGGCGCGTGGCGCACTTCCAGTCGAGTCCCACTCACTTTCCACGGCGCGTCGCGCACTTCCAGTTGGGTCCCACACACTTTCCACGGCGCGTGGCGCACTTCCAGTCGGGTCCCGCACACTTTCCACGGCGCGACGCGCACTTCCAGTTGGGTCCCACTCACTTTCCACGGCGCGTCGTGCACTTCCAGTTGGGTCCCACTCACTTTCCACGGCGCGTCGCGCACTTCCAGTTGGGTCCCACACACTTTCCACGGCGCGTGGCGCACTTCCAGTCGAGTCCCACACACTTTCCACGGCGCGTCGCGCACTTCCAGTCGGGTCCCGCACACTTTCCACGGCGCGTCGCGCACTTTCAGTTGGGTCCCACACACTTTCCACGGCGCGTGGCGCACTTCCAGTCGAGTCCCACACACTTTCCACGGCGCGTCGCGCACTTCCAGTTGGGTCCCACACACTTCCCACGGCGCGTGGCGCACTTCCAGTCGGGTCCCGCACACATTCCACGGCGCGTCGCGCTCTTCCAGTCGAGTCCCACACACTTTCCACGGCGCGTGGCGCACTTCCAGTCGGGTCCCGCACACTTTCCACGGCGTGTATCATGCCAAGAATAACTGGTGGGTTTGGTAATTGAATTGGCGCACTTCCAGTCGGGTCCCGCCCACTTTCCACGGCGCGTCGCGCAATTCCAGTTGGGTCCCACGCACTTTCCACGGCGCGTGGCGCACTTCCAGTCGGGTCCCGCACACTTTCCACGGCGTGTGGCGCACTTCCAGTCGGGTCCCGCCCACTTTCCACGGCGCGTCGCGCAATTCCAGTTGGGTCCCACGCACTTTCCACGGCGCGTGGCGCACTTCCAGTCGGGTCCCGCACACTTTCCACGGCGCGTCGCGCACTTTCAGTTGGGTCCCACACACTTTTCACGGCGCGTGGGCACTTCCAGTCGGGTCCCGTACACTTTCCACGGCGCGTGGCACACTTCCAGTCGGGTCCCACACACTTCCCACGGCGCGTGGCGCACTTCCAGTTGGGTCCCACACACTTTCCACGGCGCGTGGCGCACTTCCAGTCGAGTCCCACACACTTTCCACGGCGCGTCGCGCACTTCCAGTTGGGTCCCACTCACTTTCCACGGCGCGTCGCGCACTTCCAGTTGGGTCCCACACACTTTCCACGGCGCGTGGCGCACTTCCAGTCGGGTCCCACACACTTTCCACGGCGCGTCGCGCACTTCCAGTTGGGTCCCACTCACTTTCCATGGCGCGTCGCGCACTTCCAGTTGGGTCCCACACACTTTCCACGACGCGTGGCGCACTTCCAGTCGAGTCCCACACACTTTCCACGGCGCGTGGCGCACTTCCAGTCGGGTCCCGCACACATTCCACGGCGCGTCGCGCTCTTCCAGTCGAGTCCCACACACTTTCCACGGCGCGTGGCGCAATTCCAGTTGGATCCCACACACTTTCCACGGCGCGTGGCGCACTTCCAGTCGAGTCCCACACACTTTCCACGGCGCGTCGCGCACTTCCAGTTGGGTCCCACACACTTCCCACGGCGCGTGGCGCACTTCCAGTCGGGTCCCGCACACATTCCACGGCGCGTCGCGCTCTTCCAGTCGAGTCCCACACACTTTCCACGGCGCGTGGCGCACTTCCAGTCGGGTCCCGCACACTTTCCACGGCGCGTGGCGCACTTCCAGTTGAGTCCCACACACTTTCCACGGCGCGTCGCGCACTTCCAGTTGGGTCCCACACACTTTCCACGGCGCGTGGCGCACTTCCAGTCGGGTCCCACACACTTTCCACGGCGCGTGGCGCACTTCCAGTCGAGTCCCACACACTTTCCACGGCGCGTCGCGCACTTCCAGTTGGGTCCCACACACTTTCCACGGCGCGTGGCGCACTTCCAGTCGAGTCCCACACACTTTCTACGGCGCGTCGCGCACTTCCAGTTGAATCGCGCACACTTCCCACGGCGCGTGTATCGCGCCAAGAATAACTGGTGGGTTTGGTAATTGAATTGGCGCCTTTCCAGTCGGGTCCCACACACCTTCCACGGCGCGTCGCGCACTACCAGTTGGGTCCCACACATTTTCCACGGCGCGTCGCGCACTTCCAGTTGGGTCCCTCACACTTTCCACGGCGAGTGGCGCCTTTCCAGTCGGGTCCCACACACTTTCCACGGCGCGTGGCGCACTTCCAATTGGGTCCCGCACACTTTCCACGGCGTGTATTATGCCAAGAATAACTGGTGGGTTTGGTAATTGAATTGGCGCACTTCCAGTCGGGTCCCGCCCACTTTCCACGGCGCGTCGCGCAATTCCAGTTGGGTCTCACGCACTTTCCACGGCGCGTGGCGCACTTCCAGTCGGGTCCCGCACACTTTCCACGGCGCGTCGCGCACTTTCAGTTGGGTCCCACACACTTTCCACGGCGCGTGGGCACTTCCAGTCGGGTCCCGTACACTTTCCACGGCGCGTGGCGCACTTCCAGTCGGGTCCCACACACTTTCCACGGCGCGTGGCGCACTTCCAGTCGAGGCCCTCCCACTTTCCACGGCGCCGTAGCGCACTTCCAGTTGGGTCCCACACACTTTCCTTGGCGCGTCGCGCACTTCCGTTCGGGTCCCACACCTTTCCCACGGCGCGTCGCGCACTTTCAGTTGGGTCCCACACACTTTCCACGGCGCGTCGCGCTCTTCCAGTTGGCTCGCACACACTTTACACGGCGCGTGGCGCACTTCCAGTCGAGTCCCACACACTTTCCACGGCGCGTGGGCACTTCCAGTCGAGTCCCACACACTTTCCACGGCGCGTCGCGCACTTTCAGTTGGGTCCCATACACTTTCCACGGCGCGTGGGCACTTCCAGTCGGGTCCCGTACACTTTCCACGGCGCGTGGCGCACTTCCAGTTGGGTCCACACATTCGCCTTCCACGGCGCGTCGCGCACTTCCAGTCGGGTCCCACTCACTTTCCACGGCGCGTCGTGCACTTCCAGTCGAGTCCCACACACTTTCCACGGCGCGTGGCGCACTTCCAGTCGAGTCCCACACATCTTCCACGGCGCGTCGCGCACTTCCAGTTGAGTCCCACACACTTTCCACGGCGTGTATCATGCCAAGAATAACTGGTGGGTTTGGTAACGAATTGGCGCACTTCCAGTCGAGTCCCGCACACTTTCCACGGCGCGTCGCGCACTTCCAGTCGAGTCCCACAAACTTTCCACGGCGCGTCGCGCACTTCCAGTTGGGTCCGCACACACTTTCCACGGCGCGTGGCGCACTTCCAGTCGGGTCCCATACACTTTCCACGGCGCGTGGCGCACTTCCAGTTGAGTCCCACACACTTTCCACGGCGCGTATCATGCCAAGAATAACTGGTGGGTTTGGTAATTGAATTGGCGCACTTCCAGTCGGGTCCCGCACACTTTCCACGGCGCGTCGCGCACTTCCAGTTGGGTCCCATACACTTTCCACGGCGCGTGGCGCACTTCCAGTCGGGTCCCGCACACTTTCCACGGCGCGTCGCGCACTTTCAGTTGGGTCCCATACACTTTCCACGGCGCGGGGGCACTTCCAGTCGGGTCCCGTACACTTTCCACGGCGCGTGGCGCACTTCCAGTCGGGTCCCACACACTTTCCACGGCGCGTCGCGCACTTCCAGTCGGGTCCCGCACACTTTCCACGGCGCGTCGCGCACTTCCAGTTGGGTCCACACACTTTCCACGGCGCGTCGCGCATTTCCAGTCGGGTCCCGCACACTTTCCACGGCGCGTCGCGCACTTTCAGTTGGGTCCCACACACTTTCCACGGCGCGTGGCGCACTTCCAGTCGGGTCCCATACACTTTCCACGGCGCGTGGCGCACTTCCAGTTAAGTCCCACACACTTTCCACGGCGCGTATCATGCCAAGAATAACTGGTGGGTTTGGTAATTGAATTGGCGCACTTCCAGTCGGGTCCCGCACACTTTCCTCGGCGCGTTGCGCACTTCCAGTTGGGTCCCACACACTTTCCACGGCGCGTGGCGCACTTCCAGTCGGGTCCCGCACACTTTCCAATGGCGCGTCGCGCACTTCCAGTTGTGTCCCGTACACTTTCCACGGCGCGTGGTGCACTTCCAGTTGTGTCCCGTACACTTTCCACGGCGCGTCGCGCACTTCTAGTTGGGTTCCACACACTTTCCACGGCGCGTCGCGCACTTCCAGTCGTGGGTCCCACACACTTTCCACGGCGCGTCGCGCACTTTCCAGTCGGGTCCCACACACTTTCCATGGCGCGTGGCGCACTTCCAGTCGGGTCCCACACACTCTTCCACGGCGCGTGGCGCACTTCCAGTCGGGTCCCACACACTTTCCACGGCGCGTCGCGCACTTCTAGTTGGGTCCCACACACTTTCCACGGCGCGTGGCGCACTTCCAGTCGGGTCCCGTACACTTTCCACGGCGCGTCGCGCACTTCCAGTTGGGCTCCACACACTTTCCCGGGCGCGTCGCGCCCTTCCAGTCGGGTCCCGCACACTTTCCACGGCGCGTCGTGCACTTCCAGTCGAGTCCCACACACTTTCCACGGCGCGTGGCGCACTTCCAGTCGAGTCCCACACACTTTCCACGGCGCGTCGCGCACTTCCAGTTGAGTCCCACACACTTTCCACGGCGTGTATCATGCCAAGAATAACTGGTGGGTTTGGTAATTGAATTGGCGCACTTCCAGTCGAGTCCCGCACACTTTCCACGGCGCGTCGCGCACTTCCAGTCGAGTCCCACAAACTTTCCACGGCGCGTCGCGCACTTCCAGTTGGGTCCCACACACTTTCCACGGCGCGTGGCGCACTTCCAGTCGGGTCCCATACACTTTCCACGGCGCGTGGCGCGCACTTCCAGTTGAGTCCCACACACTTTCCACGGCGCGTATCATGCCAAGAATAACTGGTGGGTTTGGTAATTGAATTGGCGCACTTCCAGTTGGGTCCCACACACTTTCCACGGCGCGTGGCGCACTTCCAGTCGGGTCCCATACACTTTCCACGGCGCGTGGCGCACTTCCAGTCGGGTCCCGCACACTTTCCACGGCGCGTCGCGCACTTTCAGTTGGGTCCCACACCTTTTCCACGGCGCGTAGCGCACTTCCAGTCGGGTCCCACACACTTTCCTCGGCGCGTAGCACACTTCCAGTTGGGTCCCACACACTTTCCACGGCGTGTCGCGCACTTCCAGTCGTGTCCCGTAAACTTTCCACGGCATGTCGCGCACTTCCAGTTGTGTCCCGTACACTTTCCACGGCGCGTCGCGCACTTCCACATGGGTACCGCAGACTTTCCACAGCGCGTAGCGCACTTTCAGTTGGGTCCCACACACTTTCCGCGGCGCGTCGCGCACTTCCAGTCGGGTCCCGCAAACTTTCCATGGCGCGTGGCGCACTTCCAGTCGAGTCCCACACACTTTCCACGGCGCGTGGCGCACTTCCAGTCGAGTCCCACACACTTTCCACGGCGCGTCGCGCACTTTCAGTTGGGTCCCATACACTTTCCACGGCGCGTGGGCACTTCCAGTCGGGTCCCGTACACTTTCCACGGCGCGTGGCGCACTTCCAGTTGGGTCCCACACACTTTCCACGGCGCGTCGCGCACTTCCAGTCGGGTCCCGCACACTTTCCACGGCGCGTCGTGCACTTCCAGTCGAGTCCCACACACTTTCCACGGCGCGTGGCGCACTTCCAGTCGAGTCCCACACACTTTCCACGGCGCGTCGCGCACTTCCAGTTGAGTCCCACACACTTTCCACGGCGTGTATCATGCCAAGAATAACTGGTGGGTTTGGTAATTGAATTGGCGCACTTCCAGTCGAGTCCCGCACACTTTCCACGGCGCGTCGCGCACTTCCAGTCGAGTCCCACAAACTTTCCACGGCGCGTCGCGCACTTCCAGTTGGGTCCCACACACTTTCCACGGCGCGTGGCGCACTTCCAGTCGGGTCCCATACACTTTCCACGGCGCGTGGCGCACTTCCAGTTAAGTCCCACACACTTTCCACGGCGCGTATCATGCCAAGAATAACTGGTGGGTTTGGTAATTGAATTGGCGCACTTCCAGTCGGGTCCCGCACACTTTCCTCGGCGCGTTGCGCACTTCCAGTTGGGTCCCACACACTTTCCACGGCGCGTGGCGCACTTCCAGTCGGGTCCCGCACACTTTCCACGGCGCGTCGCGCACTTTCAGTTGGGTCCCATACACTTTCCACGGCGCGGGGGCACTTCCAGTCGGGTCCCGTACACTTTCCACGGCGCGTGGCGCACTTCCAGTCGGGTCCCACACACTTTCCACGGCGCGTCGCGCACTTCCAGTCGGGTCCCGCACACTTTCCACGGCGCGTCGCGCACTTCCGATTGGGTCCCACACTTTCCACGGCGCGTCGCGCATTTCCAGTCGGGTCCCGCACACTTTCCACGGCGCGTCGCGCACTTTCAGTTGGGTCCCACACACTTTCCGCGGCGCGTCGCGCACTTCCAGTCGGGTCCCGCAAACTTTCCATGGCGCGTGGCGCACTTCCAGTCGAGTCCCACACACTTTCCACGGCGCGTGGCGCACTTCCAGTCGAGTCCCACACACTTTCCACGGCGCGTCGCGCACTTTCAGTTGGGTCCCATACACTTTCCACGGCGCCTGGGCACCAGTCGGGTCCCGTACACTTTCCACGGCGCGTGGCGCACTTCCAGTTGGGTCCCACACACTTTCCACGGCGCGTCGCGCACTTCCAGTCGGGTCCCGCACACTTTCCACGGCGCGTCGTGCACTTCCAGTCGAGTCCCACACACTTTCCACGGCGCGTGGCGCACTTCCAGTCGAGTCCCACACACTTTCCACGGCGCGTCGCGCACTTCCAGTTGAATCCCACACACTTTCCACGGCGTGTATCATGCCAAGAATAACTGGTGGGTTTGGTAATTGAATTGGCGCACTTCCAGTCGAGTCCCGCACACTTTCCACGGCGCGTCGCGCACTTCCAGTCGAGTCCCACAAACTTTCCACGGCGCGTCGCGCACTTCCAGTTGGGTCCCACACACTTTCCACGGCGCGTGGCGCACTTCCAGTCGGGTCCCATACACTTTCCACGGCGCGTGGCGCGCTTCCAGTTGAGTCCCACACACTTTCCACGGCGCGTATCATGCCAAGAATAACTGGTGGGTTTGGTAATTGAATTGGCGCACTTCCAGTTGTGTCCCGTACACTTTCCACGGCGCGTCGCGCACTTCCACTTGGGTACCGCAGACTTTCCACGGCGTGTCGCGCACTTGCAGTTGTGTCCCGTACACTTTCCACGGCGTGTCGCGCACTTGCAGTTGTGTCCCATACACTTTCCACGGCGCGTCGCGCACTTCTACTCGGGTCCCTCACACTTTCCACGGCGCGTCGCGCACTTCCAGTCGGGTCCCTCACACTTTCCACGGAGCGTCGCGCACTTCCAGTCGGGTCCCGCACACTTTCTACGGCGCGTCGCGCACTTCCAGTTGGGTCCACACACTTTCCACGGCGCGTCGCGCACATCCATTCGGGTCCCGCACACTTTACACGGCGCGAGGCGCACTTCCAGTTGGGTCCCACACACTTTCCACTACGCGTCGCGCACTTCCATTCGGGTCCCGCAAACTTTCCATGGCGCGTGGCGCACTTCCAGTCGAGTCCCACACACTTTCCACGGCGCGTGGCGCACTTCCAGTCGGGTCCCGCACACTTTCCACGGCGCGTCGCGCACTTTCAGTTGGGTCCCACACACTTTTCACGGCGCGTGGGCACTTCCAGTCGGGTCCCGCACACTTTCCACGGCGCGTCGCGCACTTCCAGTTGGGTCCCACTCACTTTCCACGGCGCGTCGCGCACTTCCAGTTGGGTCCCACACACTTTCCACGGCGCGTGGCGCACTTCCAGTCGAGTCCCACACACTTTCCACGGCGCGTCGCGCACTTCCAGTTGGGTCCCACTCACTTTCCACGGCGCGTCGCGCACTTCCAGTTGGGTCCCACACACTTTCCACGACGCGTGGCGCACTTCCAGTCGGGTCCCACACACTTCCCACGGCGCGTGGCGCACTTCCAGTTGGGTCCCACACACTTTCCACGGCGCGTGGCGCACTTCCAGTCGAGTCCCACACACTTTCCACGGCGCGTCGCGCACTTCCAGTTGGGTCCCGTACACTTTCCACGGCGCGTCGCGCCCTTCCTGTTGGGTCCCACTCACTTTCCACGGCGCGTCGCGCACTTCCAGTTGGGTCCCACACACTTTCCACGGCGCGTGGCGCACTTCCAGTCGAGTCCCACAAACTTTCCACGGCGCGTCGCGCACTTCCAGTTGGGTCCCACACACTTTCCACGGCGCGTGGCGCACTTCCAGTTGAGTCCCACACACTTTCCACGGCGCGTATCATGCCAAGAATAACTGGTGGGTTTGGTAATTGAATTGGCGCACTTCCAGTCGGGTCCCGCACACTTTCCACGGCGCGTCGCGCACTTCCAGTTGGGTCCCACACACTTTCCACGGCGCGTGGCGCACTTCCAGTTGAGTCCCACACACTTTCCACGGCGCGTATCATGCGAAGAATAACTGGTGGGTTTGGTAATTGAATTGGCGCACATCCAGTCGGGTCCCGCACACTTTCCACGGCGCGTCGCGCACTTCAAGTTGGGTCCCACACACTTTCCACGGCGCGTGGCGCACTTCCAGTCGGGTCCCGCACACTTTCCACGGCGCGTCGCGCACTTTCAGTTGGGTCCCACACACTTTCCTTGGCGCGTGGGCACTTCCAGTCGGGTCCCACACACTTTCCACAGCGCGTCGCGCACTTCCAGTCGGGTCCCGCACACTTTCCACGGCGCGTCGCGCACTTCCAGTTGGGTCCCACACACTTTCCACGGCCCGTGGCGCACTTCCGGTCGGGTTCCGCTCACTTTCCACGGCGCGTCGCGCACTTTCAGTTGGGTCCCACTCACTTTCCACGGCGCGTCGCGCACTTCCAGTTGGGTCCCACACACTTTCCACGGCGCGTGGCGCACTTCCAGTCGAGTCCCACACACTTTCCACGGCGCGTCGCGCACTTCCAGTTGGGTCCCACTCACTTTCCACGGCGCGTCGCGCACTTTCAGTTGGGTCCCACACACTTTCCACAACGCGTGGCGCACTTCCAGTCGGGTCGTACCCACTTTCCCGGCGCGTGGCGCACTTCCAGTCGAGTCCCGCACACTTTCCACGGCGCGTCGCGCTCTTCCAGTCGAGTCCCACAAACTTTCCACGGCGCGTCGCGCACTTCCAGTTGGGTCCCACACACTTTCCACGGCGCGTGGCGCACTTCCAGTCGGGTCCCATACACTTTCCACGGCGCGTGGCGCACTTCCAGTTGAGTCCCACACTCTTTCCACGGCGCGTATCATGCCAAGAATAACTGGTGGGTTTGGTAATTGAATTGGCGCACTTCCAGTCGAGTCCCGCACACTTTCCACGGCGCGTCGCGCACTTCCAGTCGAGTCCCACAAACTTTCCACGGCGCGTCGCGCACTTCCAGTTGGGTCCCACACACTTTCCACGGCGCGTGGCGCACTTCCAGTCGGGTCCCATACACTTTCCACGGCGCGTGGCGCACTTCCAGTTGAGTCCCACACACTTTCCACAGCGCGTATCATGCCAAGAATAACTGGTGGGTTTGGTAATTGAATTGGCGCACTTCCAGTCGGGTCCCGCACACTTTCCTCGGCGCGTTGCGCACTTCCAGTTGGGTCCCACACACTTTCCACGGCGCGTGGCGCACTTCCAGTCGGGTCCCGCACACTTTCCACGGCGCGTCGCGCACTTTCAGTTGGGTCCCATACACTTTCCACGGCGCGGGGGCACTTCCAGTCGGGTCCCGTACACTTTCCACGGCGCGTGGCGCACTTCAAGTCGGGTCCCACACACTTTCCACGGCGCGTCGCGCACTTTCAGTTGGGTCCCACACACTTTCCGCGGCGCGTCGCGCACTTCCAGTCGGGTCCCGCAAACTTTCCATGGCGCGTGGCGCACTTCCAGTCGAGTCCCACACACTTTCCACGGCGCGTGGCGCACTTCCAGTCGAGTCCCACACACTTTCCACGGCGCGTCGCGCACTTTCAGTTGGGTCCCATACACTTTCCACGGCGCGTGGGCACTTCCAGTCGGGTCCCGTACACTTTCCCCGGCGCGTCGTGCACTTCCAGTCGAGTCCCACACACTTTCCGCGGCGCGTCGCGCACTTCCAGTTGAGTCCCACAAACTTTCCACGGCGCGTGGCGCACTTCCAGTCGGGTCCCATACACTTTCCACGGCGCGTGGCGCACTTCCAGTTGAGTCCCACACTCTTTCCACGGCGTGTATCATGCCAAGAATAACTGGTGGGTTTGGTGATTGAATTGGCGCACTTCCAGTCGAGTCCCGCACACTTTCCACGGCGCGTCGCGCTCTTCCAGTCGAGTCCCACAAACTTTCCACGGCGCGTCGCGCACTTCCAGTTGGGTCCCACACACTTTCCACGGCGCGTGGCGCACTTCCAGTCGGGTCCCATACACTTTCCACGGCGCGTGGCGCACTTCCAGTTGAGTCCCACACTCTTTCCACGGCGCGTATCATGCCAAGAATAACTGGTGGGTTTGGTAATTGAATTGGCGCACTTCCAGTCGAGTCCCGCACACTTTCCACGGCGCGTCGCGCACTTCCAGTCGAGTCCCACAAACTTTCCACGGCGCGTCGCGCACTTCCAGTTGGGTCCCACACACTTTCCACGGCGCGTGGCGCACTTCCAGTCGGGTCCCATACACTTTCCACGGCGCGTGGCGCACTTCCAGTTGAGTCCCACACACTTTCCACGGCGCGTATCATGCCAAGAATAACTGGTGGGTTTGGTAATTGAATTGGCGCACTTCCAGTCGGGTCCCGCACACTTTCCTCGGCGCGTTGCGCACTTCCAGTTGGGTCCCACACACTTTCCACGGCGCGTGGCGCACTTCCAGTCGGGTCCCGCACACTTTCCACGGCGCGTCGCGCACTTTCAGTTGGGTCCCATACACTTTCCACGGCGCGGGGGCACTTCCAGTCGGGTCCCGTACACTTTCCACGGCGCGTGGCGCACTTCCAGTCGGGTCCCACACACTTTCCACGGCGCGTCGCACACTTCCAGTCGGGTCCCGCACACTTTCCACGGCGCGTCGCGCACTTCCAGTTGGGTCCACACACTTTCCACGGCGCGTCGCGCATTTCCAGTCGGGTCCCGCACACTTTCCACGGCGCGTCGCGCACTTTCAGTTGGGTCCCACACACTTTCCGCGGCGCGTCGCGCACTTCCAGTCGGGTCCCGCAAACTTTCCATGGCGCGTGGCGCACTTCCAGTCGAGTCCCACACACTTTCCACGGCGCGTGGCGCACTTCCAGTCGAGTCCCACACACTTTCCACGGCGCGTCGCGCACTTTCAGTTGGGTCCCATACACTTTCCACGGCGCGTGGGCACTTCCAGTCGGGTCCCGTACACTTTCCACGGCGCGTGGCGCACTTCCAGTCGGGTCCCACTCACTTTCCACGGCGCGTCGCGCACTTCCAGTTGGGTCCCACACACTTTCCTCGGCGCGTTGCGCACTTCCAGTTGGGTCCCACACACTTTCCACGGCGCGTGGCGCACTTCCAGTCGGGTCCCGCACACTTTCCACGGCGCGTCGCGCACTTTCAGTTGGGTCCCATACACTTTCCACGGCGCGGGGGCACTTCCAGTCGGGTCCCGTACACTTTCCACGGCGCGTGGCGCACTTCCAGTCGGGTCCCACACACTTTCCACGGCGCGTCGCACACTTCCAGTCGGGTCCCGCACACTTTCCACGGCGCGTCGCGCACTTCCAGTTGGGTCCACACACTTTCCACGGCGCGTCGCGCACTTCCAGTCGGGTCCCGCACACTTTCCACGGCGCGTCGCGCACTTTCAGTTGGGTCCCACACACTTTCCGCGGCGCGTCGCGCACTTCCAGTCGGGTCCCGCAAACTTTCCATGGCGCGTGGCGCACTTCCAGTCGAGTCCCACACACTTTCCACGGCGCGTGGCGCACTTCCAGTCGAGTCCCACACACTTTCCACGGCGCGTCGCGCACTTTCAGTTGGGTCCCATACACTTTCCACGGCGCGTGGGCACTTCCAGTCGGGTCCCGTACACTTTCCACGGCGCGTGGCGCACTTCCAGTTGGGTCCCACACACTTTCCACGGCGCGTCGCGCACTTCCAGTTGGGTCCCACACACTTTCCACGGCGCGTGGCGCACTTCCAGTCGGGTCCCGCACACTTTCCACGGCGCGTCGCGCACTTTCAGTTGGGTCCCACACACTTTCCACGGCGCGTATCATGCCAAGAATAACTGGTGGGTTTGGTAATTGAATTGGCGCACTTCCAGTCGAGTCCCGCACACTTTCCACGGCGCGTCGCGCACTTCCAGTCGAGTCCCACAAACTTTCCACGGCGCGTCGCGCACTTCCAGTTGGGTCCCACACACTTTCCACGGCGCGTGGCGCACTTCCAGTCGGGTCCCATACACTTTCCACGGCGCGTGGCGCACTTCCAGTTGAGTCCCACACACTTTCCACAGCGCGTATCATGCCAAGAATAACTGGTGGGTTTGGTAATTGAATTGGCGCACTTCCAGTCGGGTCCCGCACACTTTCCTCGGGGCGTTGCGCACTTCCAGTTGGGTCCCACACACTTTCCACGGCGCGTGGCGCACTTCCAGTCGAGTCCCGCACACTTTCCACGGCGCGTCGCGCACTTCCAGTCGAGTCCCACAAACTTTCCACGGCGCGTCGCGCACTTCCAGTTGGGTCCCACACACTTTCCACGGCGCGTGGCGCACCTCCAGTCGGGTCCCATACCCTTTGCACGGCGCGTGGCGCACTTCCAGTTGAGTCCCACACACTTTCCACGGCGTGTATTATGCCAAGAATAACTGGTGGGTTTGGTAATTGAATTGGCGCACTTCCAGTTGGGTCCCACTCACTTTCCACGGCGCGTCGCGCACTTCCAGTTGGGTCCCACACACTTTCCACGGCGCGTCGTGCACTTTCACTTGGGTCCCACACACTTTCCACGGCGCGTCGCGCCCTTTCAGTTGGGCCCCACACACTTTCCACGGCGCGTGGGCACTTCCAGTCGGGTCCCGTACACTTTCCACGGCGCGTGGCGCACTTCCAGTCGGGTCCCACACACTTTCCACGGCGCGTGGCGCACTTCCAGTCGAGTCCCACACACTTTCCACGGCGCGTCGCGCACTTCCAGTTGGGTCCCACACACTTTCCACGGCGCGTGGCGCACTTCCAGTCGGGTCCCACACACTTTCACCGGTGCGTGGCGCGCTCTCAGTTGGGTCCCACACACTTTCCGCGGCGCGTCGCGCACTTCCAGTCGGGTCCCGCAAACTTTCCACGGCGCGTGGCGCACTTCCAGTTGGGTGCCAGACACTTTCCACGGCGCGTGGCGCCCTTCCAGTCGAGTCCCACAAACTTTCCACGGCGCGTCGCGCACTTTCAGTTGGGTCCCACACACTTTCCACGGCGCGTGGGCACTTCCAGTCGGGTCCCGTACACTTTCCACGGCGCGTCCCGCACTTCCAGTTGGGTCCCACTCACTTTCCACGGCGCGTCGCGCACTTCCAGTTGGGTCCCACACACTTTCCACGGCGCGTGGCGCACTTCCAGTCGAGTCCCACAAACTTTCCACGGCGCGTCGCGCACTTCCAGTTGGGTCCCACACACTTTCCACGGCGCGTATCATGCCAAGAATAACTGGTGGGTTTGGTAATTGAATTGGCGCACTTCCAGTCGGGTCCCGCCCACTTTCCACGGCGCGTCGCGCAATTCCAGTCGAGTCCCACACACTTTCCACGGCGCGTCCCGCACTTCCAGTTGGGTCCCACTCACTTTCCACGGCGCGTCGCGCACTTCCAGTTGGGTCCCACACACTTTCCACGGCGCGTGGCGCACTTCCAGTTGAGTCCCACACACTTTCCACAGCGCGTATCATGCCAAGAATAACTGGTGGGTTTGGTAATTGAATTGGCGCACTTCCAGTCGGGTCCCGCACACTTTCCACGGCGCGTCGCGCACTTCCAGTTGGGTCCCACACACTTTCCACGGCGCGTGGCGCACTTCCAGTCGGGTCCCGCACATCTTTCCACGGCGCGTCGCGCACTTTCAGTTGGGTCCCATACACTTTCCACGGCGCGTGGGCACTTCCAGTCGGGTCCCGCACACTTTCCACGGCGCCTGGCGCACTTCAGGTCGGCCCCCACCCACTTCCCCCGGCGCGTCGCGCACTTCCAGTCGGGTCCCGCACACTTTCCACGGCGCGTCGCGCACTTCCAGTTGGGTCCCACACACTTTCCACGGCGCGTGGCGCACTTCCAGTCGGGTCCCGCACACTTTCCACGGCGCGTCGCGCACTTTCAGTTGGGTCCCACACACTTTCCACGGCGCGTATCATGCCAAGAATAACTGGTGGGTTTGGTAATTGAATTGGCGCACTTCCAGTCGAGTCCCGCACACTTTCCACGGCGCGTCGCGCACTTCCAGTCGAGTCCCACAAACTTTCCACGGCGCGTCGCGCACTTCCAGTTGGGTCCCACACACTTTCCACGGCGCGTGGCGCACTTCCAGTCGGGTCCCATACACTTTCCACGGCGCGTGGCGCACTTCCAGTTGAGTCCCACACACTTTCCACAGCGCGTATCATGCCAAGAATAACTGGTGGGTTTGGTAATTGAATTGGCGCACTTCCAGTCGGGTCCCGCACACTTTCCTCGGCGCGTTGCGCACTTCCAGTTGGGTCCCACACACTTTCCACGGCGCGTGGCGCACTTCCAGTCGGGTCCGCACACTTTCCACGGCGCGTCGCGCACTTTCAGTTGGGTCCCATACACTTTCCACGGCGCGTGGGGCACTTCCAGTCGGGTCCCGTACACTTTCCACGGCGCGTGGCGCACTTCAAGTCGGGTCCCACACACTTTCCACGGCGCGTCGCGCACTTCCAGTCGGGTCCCGCACACTTTCCACGGCGCGTCGCGCACTTCCAGTTGGGTCCACACACTTTCCACGGCGCGTCGCGCACTTCCAGTCGGGTCCCGCACACTTTCCACGGCGCGTCGCGCACTTTCAGTTGGGTCCCACACACTTTCCGCGGCGCGTCGCGCACTTCCAGTCGGGTCCCGCAAACTTTCCATGGCGCGTGGCGCACTTCCAGTCGAGTCCCACACACTTTCCACGGCGCGTGGCGCACTTCCAGTCGAGTCCCACACACTTTCCACGGCGCGTCGCGCACTTTCAGTTGGGTCCCATACACTTTCCACGGCGCGTGGGCACTTCCAGTCGGGTCCCGTACACTTTCCACGGCGCGTGGCGCACTTCCAGTCGGGTCCCACTCACTTTCCACGGCGCGTCGCGCACTTCCAGTTGGGTCCCACACACTTTCCACGGCGCGTGGCGCACTTCCAGTCGGGTCCCGCACACTTTCCACGGCGCGTCGCGCACTTTCAGTTGGGTCCCACACACTTTCCACGGCGCGTCGCGCACTTTCAGTTGGGTCCCATACACTTTCCACGGCGCGTGGGCACTTCCAGTCGGGTCCCGTACACTTTTCACGGCGCGTGGCGCACTTCCAGTTGGGTCCCACACACTTTCCACGGCGCGTGGCGCACTTCCAGTCGAGTCCCACAAACTTTCCACGGCGCGTCGCGCACTTCCAGTTGGGTCCCACACACTTTCCACGGCGCGTGGGCACTTCCAGTTGAGTCCCACACACTTTCCACGGCGCGTATCATGCCAAGAATAACTGGTGGGTTTGGTAATTGAATTGGCGCACATCCAGTCGGGTCCCGCACACTTTCCACGGCGCGTCGCGCACTTCCAGTTGGGTCCCACACACTTTCCACGGCGCGTGGCGCACTTCCAGTTGAGTCCCACACACTTTCCACGGCGCGTATCATGCGAAGAATAACTGGTGGGTTTGGTAATTGAATTGGCGCACATCCAGTCGGGTCCCGCACACTTTCCACGGCGCGTCGCGCACTTCAAGTTGGGTCCCACACACTTTCCACGGCGCGTGGCGCACTTCCAGTCGGGTCCCGCACACTTTCCACGGCGCGTCGCGCACTTTCAGTTGGGTCCCACACACTTTCCACGGCGCGTGGGCACTTCCAGTCGGGTCCCACACACTTTCCACGGCGCGTCGCGCACTTCCAGTCGGGTCCCGCACACTTTCCACGGCGCGTCGCGCACTTCTAGTTGGGTCCCACATACTTTCCACGGCGCGTCGCGCACTTCCAGTCGGGTTCCGCACATTTTCCCCGGCGCGTCGCGCACTTTCAGTTGGGTCCCACACACTTTCCACGGCGCGTCGCGCACTTCCAGTCGGGTCCCGCACACTTTCCACGGCGCGTCGTGCACTTCCAGTCGAGTCCCACACACTTTCCGCGGCGCGTCGCGCACTTCCAGTTGAGTCCCACACACTTTCCACGGCGTGTATCATGCCAAGAATAACTGGTGGGTTTGGTGATTGAATTGGCGCACTTCCAGTCGAGTCCCGCACACTTTCCACGGCGCGTCGCGCACTTCCAGTCGAGTCCCACAAACTTTCCACGGCGCGTCGCGCACTTCCAGTTGGGTCCCACACACTTTCCACGGCGCGTGGCGCACTTCCAGTCGGGTCCCATACACTTTCCACGGCGCGTGGCGCACTTCCAGTTGAGTCCCACACACTTTCCACGGCGCGTATCATGCCAAGAATAACTGGTGGGTTTGGTAATTGAATTGGCGCACTTCCAGTTGGGTCCCACACACTTTTCACGGCGCGTCGCGCACTTCCAGTCGGGTCCCACATACTTTCTACGGCGCGTAGCGCACTTCCAGTGGGGTCCCGCACACTTTCCGCGTTGCGTGGGGCACTTCCAATTGTGTCCCACACACTTTACACGGCGCGTTTCACACTTCCAGTTGGGTCTCACACACTTTCCACGGCGCGTCGCGCACTTTTAGTCGGGTCCCACACCTATTCCACGGCGCGTCGCGCACTTCCCGTCGGGTCCCACACCTTTTCCACGGCGCGTGGCGCACTTCTAGTTGGATCCCATATACTTTCCGCGGCGCGTAGCGCATTTCCGGTTGGGTCGCGCACACTTTACACGGCGCGTAGCGCACTTCAAGTTGGGTCCCACACACTTTCCACGGCGCGTCGCGCACTTCCAGTCGGGTCCCACACTTTCCATGACGCGTGGCGCACTTCCAGTCGAGTCCCACACACTTTCCACGGCGCGTGACGCACTTCCAGTCGAGTCCCACACACTTTCCACGGCGCGTCGCGCACTTCCAGTCGAGTCCCACACACTTTCCACGGCGCGTGGCGCACTTCCAGTCGAGTCCCACACACTTTCCACGGCGCGTGGCGCTCTTCCAGTTGGGTCCCACACACTTTCCACGGCGCGTGGCGCACTTCCAGTTGAGTCCCACACACTTTCCACGGCGCGTATCATGCACTTCCAGTCGGGTCCCGTAACTTTCCACGGCGCGTGGCGCACTTCCAGTCGGGTCCCACACACTTTCGTCGGCGCGTCGCGCACTTCCAGTCGGGTCCCACAGACTTCCACGGCGTGTATCATGCCAAGAATAACTGGTGGGTTTGGTAATTGAATTGGCGCACTTCCAGTTGGGTCCCACACACTTTCCACGGAGCGTCGCGCACTTCCAGTCGGGTCCCGCACACTTTCCACGGCGCGTCGCGCACTTCCAGTCGGGTCCCGCACACTTTCCACGGCGCGTCGCGCACTTCCACTGGGGTCCCGCACATTTTCCACGGAGCGTCGCGCACTTCCAGTTGGGTCCCACACACTTTCCACGGCGCGTGGCTTACTTCCAGTCGGGTTCCGCACACTTTCCACGGAGCGTCGCGCACTTCCAGTCGGGTCCCGCACACTTTCCACGGCGCGTCGCGCACTTCCAGTCGGGTCCCGCACACTTTCCACGGCGCGTCGCGCACTTCCAGTCGGGTCCCATACACTTTCCACGGCGCGTGGCGCACTTCCAGTTGAGTCCCACACACTTTCCACGGCGCGTATCATGCCAAGAATAACTGGTGGGTTTGGTAATTGAATTGGCGCACTTCCAGTCGAGTCCCGCACACTTTCCACGGCGCGTCGCGCACTTCCAGTCGAGTCCTACAAACTTTCCACGGCGCGTCGCGCACTTCCAGTTGGGTCCCACACACTTTCCACGGCGCGTGGCGCACTTCCAGTCGGGTCCCATACACTTTCCACGGCGCGTGGCGCACTTCCAGTTGAGTCCCACACACTTTCCACGGCGCGTATCATGCCAGAATAACTGGTGGGTTTGGTAATTCCACGGCGCGTGGCGCACTTCCAGTCGAGTCCCGCACACTTTCCACGGCGCGTCGCGCACTTCCAGTCGAGTCCTACAAACTTTCCACAGTGCGTCGCGCACTTCCAGTTGGGTTCCACAGACGTTTCACTGCGCGCGGCGTTCTTCCAGTTGGGTCCCAAAAACTTACCACGGCTCGTCGCGCACTTCCCGTTGGGTCCCACACACTTTCCACGGCGCGTGGCGCACTTCCAGTCGGGCCCCGCCCACTTTCCACGGCGCGACGCGCACTTCCAGTTGGGTCCCACACACTTTCCACGGCGCGTGGCGCACTTCCAGTCGAGTCCCGTACACTTTCCACGGCGCGTGGCACACTTCCAGTCGGGTCCCACACACTTCCCACGGCGCGTGGCGCACTTCCAGTCGGGTCCCGCACACATTCCACGGCGCGCCGCGCACTTCCAGTTGGGTCCCACACACTTCCCACGGCGCGTCGCGCACTTTCAGTTGGGTTGCGCACACTTTATACGGCGCGTGGCGCACTTACAGTTGGGTCCAGCACACTTTCCGCAGCGCGTCGCGCACTTCCAGTCGGGGCCCGCAAACTTTCCATGGCGCGTGGCGCACTTCCAGTTGGGTCGCGCACACTTTCCACGGCGCGTCGCGCACTTCTAGTTGGGTCCCACACACTTTCCACGGCGCGTCGCGCACTTCTAGTTGGGTCCCACACACTTTCCACGGCGCGTGGCTTACTTCCAGTCGGGTCCCACACACTTTCCACGGCGCGTCGCGCACTTCCAGTCGGGTCCCACACACTTTCCACGGCGCGTCGCGCACTTCCAGTTGGGTCCCACACACTTTCCAGGGCGCGTCGCGCACTTCCAGTTGGGCACCACACACATTCCACGGCACGTGGCGCACTTCCAGTTGGGTCCCACCCATTTTTCACGGTGCGTTGCGCACTTCCCGTTGTGTCCCACGCACTTTCCACGGCGTGTATCATGCCAAGAATAACTGGCGGGTTTGGTAATTGAATTGGCGCACTTCCAGTCGGGTCCCGCACACTTTCCACGGCGCGTCGCGCACTTCCAGTCGGGTCCCACACACTTTCCACGGCGCGTGGCGCACTTCCAGTCGAGTCCCACACACTTTCCACGGCGCGTGGCGCACTTCCAGTCAAGTCCCACACACTTTCCACGGCGCGTCGCGCACTTCCAGTCGAGTCCCACACACTTTCCACGGCGTGTGGCGCACTTCCAGTCGAGTCCCACACACTTTCTACGGCGCGTGGCGCACTTCCAGTCGAGTCCCACACACTTTCCACGGCGCGTCGCGCACTTCCAGTCGAGTCCCACACACTTACCACGGCGCGTGGCGCACTTCCAGTCGAGTCCCACACACTTTCCACGGCGCGTGGCGCACTTCCAGTTGGGTCCCACACACTTTCCACGGCGCGTGGCGCACTTCCAGTTGAGTCCCACGCACTTTCCACGGCGCGTATCATGCCAAGAATAACTGGTGGGTTTGGTAATTGAATTGGCGCACTTCCAGTCGGGTCCCGCACACTTTCCACGGCGCGTCGCGCACTTCCAGTTGGGTCCCACACACTTTCCACGGCGCGTATCATGCCAAGAATAACTGGTGGGTTTGGTAATTGAATTAGCGCACTTCCATTCGGGTCCCACACACTTTCCACGGTGCGTCGCGCACTTACAGTCGGGTCCCGCACACTTTCCACGGCGCGTGGCGCACTTCCAGTAGAGTCCCACACACATTCCACGGCGCGTGGCGTACTTCCAGTCGAGTCCCACACACTTTCCACAACGCGTGGCGCACTTCCAGTCGAGTCCCACACACTTTCCACGGCGCGTGGCGCACTTCCAGTTGAGTCCCACACACTTTCCACGGCGCGTGGCGCACTTCCAGTTGAGTCCCACACACTTTCCACGGCGCGTATCATGCCAAGAATAACTGGTGGGTTTGGTAATTGAATTGGCGCACTTCCAGTCGGGTCCCGCACACTTTCCACGGCGCGTCGCGCACTTCCAGTCGGGTCCCGCACACTTTCCACGGCGCGTCGCGCACTTCCAGTTGGGTCCCACACACTTTCCACGGCGCGTCGCGCACTTCCAGTCGGGTCCCGCACACTTTCAACGGCGCGTCGCGCACTTTCAGTTGGGTCCCACACACTTTCCACGGCGCGTCGCGCACTTTCAGTTGGGTCCCACACACTTTCCGCGGCGCGTCGCGCACTTCCAGTCGAGTCCCACACACTTTCCACGGCGCGTCGCGCACTTCCAGTCAAGTCCCACGCACTTTCCACGGCGCGTGGCGCACTTCCAGTTGAGTCCCACACACTTTCCACAGCGCGTATCATGCCAAGAATAACTGGTGGGTTTGGTAATTGAATTGGCGCACTTCCAGTCGGGTCCCGCACACTTTCCTCGGCGCGTTGCGCACTTCCAGTTGGGTCCCACACACTTTCCACGGCGCGTGGCGCACTTCCAGTCGGGTCCCGCACACTTTCCACGGCGCGTCGCGCACTTTCAGTTGGGTCCCATACACTTTCCACGGCGCGGGGGCACTTCCAGTCGGGTCCCGTACACTTTCCACGGCGCGTGGCGCACTTCAAGTCGGGTCCCACACACTTTCCACGGCGCGTCGCGCACTTCCAGTCGGGTCCCGCACACTTTCCACGGCGCGTCGCGCACTTCCAGTTGGGTCCACACACTTTCCACGGCGCGTCGCGCACTTCCAGTCGGGTCCCGCACACTTTCCACGGCGCGTCGCGCACTTTCAGTTGGGTCCCACACACTTTCCGCGGCGCGTCGCGCACTTCCAGTCGGGTCCCGCAAACTTTCCATGGCGCGTGGCGCACTTCCAGTCGAGTCCCACACACTTTCCACGGCGCGTGGCGCACTTCCAGTCGAGTCCCACACACTTTCTACGGCGCGTCGCGCACTTTCAGTTGGGTTCCACACATTTTCCCCGGCGCGCGGCGCACTTCCAGTCGGGTCCCGCACACTTTCCACGGCGCGTGGCGCACTTCCAGTCGGGTCCCACTACTTTCCACGGGGCGTCGCGCACTTCTAGTCGGGTTCCACACACTTTCCACGGCGCGTGGCGCCCTTCCAGTTGGGTCCCACACACTTTCCACGGCGCGTGGCGCACTTCCAGTTGGGTCCCACACACTTTCCACGGCGCGTCGCGCACTTTCAGTTGGGTCCCATACACTTTCCACGGCGCGTGGGCACTTCCAGTCGGGTCCCGTACACTTTCCACGGCGCGTGGCGCACTTCCAGTTGGGTCCCACACACTTTCCACGGCGCGTGGCGCACTTCCAGTCGAGTCCCACAAACTTTCCACGGCGCGTCGCGCACTTCCAGTTGGGTCCCACACACTTTCCACGGCGCGTGGCGCACTTCCAGTTGAGTCCCACACACTTTCCACGGCGCGTATCATGCCAAGAATAACTGGTGGGTTTGGTAATTGAATTGGCGCACTTCCAGTCGGGTCCCGCACACTTTCCACGGCGCGTCGCGCACTTCCAGTTGGGTCCCACACACTTTCCACGGCGCGTGGCGCACTTCCAGTTGAGTCCCACACACTTTCCACGGCGCGTATCATGCGAAGAATAACTGGTGGGTTTGGTAATTGAATTGGCGCACATCCAGTCGGCTCCCGCACACTTTCCACGGCGCGTCGCGCACTTCCAGTTGGGTCCCACACACTTTCCACGGCCCGTGGCGCACTTCCGGTCGGGTTCCGCTCACTTTCCACGGCGCGTCGCGCACTTTCTGTTGGGTCCCACTCACTTTCCACGGCGCGTCGCGCACTTCCAGTTGGGTCCCACACACTTTCCACGGCGCGTGGCGCACTTCCAGTCGAGTCCCACACACTTTTC
This sequence comes from Aplectana chamaeleonis, assembly GCA_029168955.1. Taxonomy (NCBI): domain Eukaryota; kingdom Metazoa; phylum Nematoda; class Chromadorea; order Rhabditida; family Cosmocercidae; genus Aplectana; species Aplectana chamaeleonis. The sequence continues at coordinate 22,318 of JAPDOI010001959.1, forward strand.
ACGGCGTGTCGCGCACTTCCAGTTGGGTCCCACACTTTCCACGGCGCGTCGCGCACTTCCAGTCGGGTTCCGCACACTTCCCACGGCGCGTCGCGCACTTTCAGCTGGGTCCCATACACTTTCCACGGCGCGTGGGCACTTCCAGTCGGGTCCCGTACACTTTCCCCGGCGCGTCGTGCACTTCCAGTCGAGTCCCACACACTTTCCGCGGCGCGTCGCGCACTTCCAGTTGGGTCCCACACACTTTCCACGGCGCGTGGCGCACTTCCAGTCGAGTCCCGCACACTTTCCACGGCGCGTCGCGCACTTCCAGTCGAGTCCCACAAACTTTCCACGGCGCGTCGCGCACTTCCAGTTGGGTCCCACACACTTTCCACGGCGCGTGGCGCACTTCCAGTCGGGTCCCATACACTTTCCACGGCGCGTGGCGCACTTCCAGTTGAGTCCCACACACTTTCCACGGCGCGTATCATGCCAAGAATAACTGGTGGGTTTGGTAATTGAATTGGCGCACTTCCAGTCGGGTCCCGCACACTTTCCACGGCGCGTCGCGCACTTCCAGTTGGGTCCCACACACTTTCCACGGCGCGTGGCGCACTTCCAGTTGAGTCCCACACACTTTCCACGGCGCGTATCATGCGAAGAATAACTGGTGGGTTTGGTAATTGAATTGGCGCACATCCAGTCGGGTCCCGCACACTTTCCACGGCGCGTCGCGCACTTCAAGTTGGGTCCCACACACTTTCCACGGCGCGTGGCGCACTTCCAGTCGGGTCCCGCACACTTTCCACGGCGCGTCGCGCACTTTCAGTTGGGTCCCACACACTTTCCACGGCGCGTGGGCACTTCCAGTCGGGTCCCACACACTTTCCACGGCGCGTCGCGCACTTCCAGTCGGGTCCCGCACACTTTCCACGGCGCGTCGCGCACTTCTAGTTGGGTCCCACATACTTTCCACGGCGCGTCGCGCACTTCCAGTCGGGTTCCGCACATTTTCCCCGGCGCGTCGCGCACTTTCAGTTGGGTCCCACACACTTTCCACGGCGCGTCGCGCACTTCCAGTCGGGTCCCGCACACTTTCCACGGCGCGTCGTGCACTTCCAGTCGAGTCCCACACACTTTCCGCGGCGCGTCGCGCACTTCCAGTTGAGTCCCACACACTTTCCACGGCGTGTATCATGCCAAGAATAACTGGTGGGTTTGGTGATTGAATTGGCGCACTTCCAGTCGAGTCCCGCACACTTTCCACGGCGCGTCGCGCACTTCCAGTCGAGTCCCACAAACTTTCCACGGCGCGTCGCGCACTTCCAGTTGGGTCCCACACACTTTCCACGGCGCGTGGCGCACTTCCAGTCGGGTCCCATACACTTTCCACGGCGCGTGGCGCACTTCCAGTTGAGTCCCACACACTTTCCACGGCGCGTATCATGCCAAGAATAACTGGTGGGTTTGGTAATTGAATTGGCGCACTTCCAGTCGGGTCCCGCACACTTTCCTCGGCGCGTCGCGCACTTCCAGTTGGGTCCCACACACTTTCCACGGCGCATGGCGCACTTCCAGTCGGGTCCCGCACACTTTCCACTGCGCGTCGCGCACTTTCAGTTGGGTCCCATACACTTTCCACGGCGCGTGGGCACTTCCAGTCGGGTCCCGTACACTTTCCACGGCGCGTGGCGCACTTCCAGTCGGGTCCCACACACATTCCACGGCGCGTCGCGCACTTCCAGTCGGGTCCCGCACACTTTCCACGGCGCGTCGCGCACTTCCAGTTGGGTCCACACACTTTCCACGGCGCGTCGCGCACTTCCAGTCGGGTCCCGCACACTTTCCACGACGCGTCGCGCACTTTCATTTGGGTCCCACACACTTTCCGCGGCGCGTCGCGCACTTCCAGTCGGGTCCCGCAAACTTTCCATGACGCGTGGCGCACTTTCAGTCGAGTCCCACACACTTTCCACGGCGCGTGACGCACTTCCAGTCGAGTCCCACACACTTTCCACGGCGCGTCGCGCACTTCCAGTCGAGTCCCACACACTTACCACGGCGCGTGGCGCACTTCCAGTCGAGTCCCACACACTTTCCACGGCGCGTGGCGCTCTTCCAGTTGGGTCCCACACACTTTCCACGGCGAGTGGCGCACTTCCAGTTGAGTCCCACACACTTTCCACGGCGTGTATCATGCCAAGAATAACTGGCGGGTTTGGTAATTGAATTGGCGCACTTCCAGTCGGGTCCCGCACACTTTCCACGGCGCGTCGCGCACTTCCAGTCGGGTCCCACACACTTTCCACGGCCCGTATCATGCCAAGAATAACTGGTGGGTTTGGTAATTGAATTGGCGCACTTCCAGTCGGGTCCCGCACACTTTCCACGGCGCGTCGCGCACTTCCAGTTGGGTCCCACACACTTTCCACGGCGCGTGGCGCACTTCCAGTCGGGTCCCGCACACTTTCCACGGCGCGTCGCGCACTTCTAGTTGGGTCCCACAACTTTCCACGGCGCGTCGCGCACTTCCAGTCGGGTCCCGCACATTTTCCACGGCGCGTCGCGCACTTTCAGTTGGGTCCCACACACTTTCCACGGCGCGTCGCGCACTACCAGTCGGGTCCCGCACACTTTCCACGGCGCGTCGTGCACTTCCAGTCGAGTCCCACACACTTTCCACGGCGCGTGGCGCACTTCCAGTCGAGTCCCACACACTTTCCACGGCGCGTCGCGCACTTCCAGTTGGGTCCCACACACTTTCCACGGCGCGTGGCGCACTTCCAGTTGAGTCCCACACACTTTCCACGGCGTGTATCATGCCAAGAATAACTGGTGGGTTTGGTAATTGAATTGGCGCACTTCCAGTCGAGTCCCGCACACTTTCCACGGCGCGTCGCGCACTTCCAGTCGAGTCCTACAAACTTTCCACGGCGCTTCGCGCACTTCCAGTTGGGTCCCACACACTTTCCACGGCGCGTGGCGCACTTCCAGTCGGGTCCCATACACTTTCCACGGCGCGTGGCGCACTTCCAGTTGAGTCCCACACACTTTCCACGGCGCGTATCATGCCAAGAATAACTGGTGGGTTTGGTAATTGAATTGGCGCACTTCCAGTCGAGTCCCGCACACTTTCCACGGCGCGTCGCGCACTTCCAGTCGAGTCCTACAAACTTTCCACGGCGCTTCGCGCACTTCCAGTTGGGTTCCACACACTTTCCACGGCGCGTGGCGCACTTCCAGTCGGGTCCCATACACTTTCCACGGTGCGTCGCGCACTTCCAGTTGGGTCCCACACACTTTCCACGGCGCGTGGCGCACTTCCAGTCGGGTCCCGCACACTTTACACGGCGCGTCGCGCACTTTCAGTTGGGTCCCACACACTTTCCACGGCGCGTGGGCACTTCCAGTCGGGTCCCGTACACTTTCCACGGCGCGTGGCGCACTTCCAGTCGGGTCCCACACACTTTCCACGGCGCGTCGCGCACTTCCAGTCGGGTCCCGCACACTTTCCACGGCGCGTCGCGCACTTCCAGTTGGGTCCCACACACTTCCCACGTCGCGTCGCGCACTTCCAGTCGGGTCCCGCACACTTTCCACGGCGCGTCGCGCACTTTCAGTTGGGTCCCACACACTTTCCGCGGCGCGTCGCGCACTTCCAGTCGGGTCCCGCAAACTTTCCATGGCGCGTGGCGCACTTCCAGTCGAGTCCCACACACTTTCCACGGCGCGTGGCGCACTTCCAGTCAAGTCCCACACACTTTCCACGGCGCGTCGCGCACTTCCAGTCGAGTCCCACACACTTACCACGGCGCGTGGCGCACTTCCAGTCGAGTCCCACACACTTTCCACGGCGCGTCGCGCACTTCCAGTCGAGTCCCACACACTTACCACGGCGCGTGGCGCACTTCCAGTCGAGTCCCACACACTTACCACGGCGCGTGGCGCACTTCCAGTCGAGTCCCACACACTTTCCACGGCGCGTGGCGCACTTCCAGTTGGGTCCCACACACTTTCCACGGCGCGTGGCGCACTTCCAGTTGAGTCCCACACACTTTCCACGGCGTGTATCATGCCAAGAATAACTGGCGGGTTTGGTAATTGAATTGGCGCACTTCCAGTCGGGTCCCGCACACTTTCCACGGCGCGTCGCGCACTTCCAGTCGGGTCCCACACACTTTCCACGGCGCGTGGCGCACTTCCAGTCGAGTCCCACACACTTTCCACGGCGCGTGGCGCACTTCCAGTCAAGTCCCACACACTTTCCACGGCGCGTCGCGCACTTCCAGTCGAGTCCCACACACTTACCACGGCGCGTGGCGCACTTCCAGTCGAGTCCCACACACTTTCCACGGCGCGTGGCGCACTTCCAGTCGAGTCCCACACACTTACCACGGCGCGTGGCGCACTTCCAGTCGAGTCCCACACACTTACCACGGCGCGTGGCGCACTTCCAGTCGAGTCCCACACACTTTCCACGGCGCGTGGCGCACTTCCAGTTGGGTCCCACACACTTTCCACGGCGCGTGGCGCACTTCCAGTTGAGTCCCACGCACTTTCCACGGCGTGTATCATGCCAAGAATAACTGGCGGGTTTGGTAATTGAATTGGCGCACTTCCAGTCGGGTCCCGCACACTTTCCACGGCGCGTCGCGCACTTCCAGTCGGGTCCCACACACTTTCCACGGCCCGTATCATGCCAAGAATAACTGGTGGGTTTGGTAATTGAATTAGCGCACTTCCAGTCGGGTCCCGCACACTTTCCACGGCGCGTCGCGCACTTCCAGTCGAGTCCCACACACTTTCCACGGCGCGTGGCGCACTTCCAGTCGAGTCCCACACACTTTCCACGGCGCGTCGCGCACTTCCAGTCGAGTCCCACACACTTTCCACAACGCGTGGCGCACTTCCAGTCGAGTCCCACACACTTTCCACGGCGCGTGGCGCACTTCCAGTTGAGTCCCACACTCTTTCCACGGCGCGTGGCGCACTTCCAGTTGAGTCCCACACACTTTCCACGGCGCGTATCATGCCAAGAATAACTGGTGGGTTTGGTAATTGAATTGGCGCACTTCCAGTCGGGTCCCGCACACTTTCCACGGCGCGTCGCGCACTTCCAGTCGGGTCCCGCACACTTTCCACGGCACGTCGCGCACTTCTAGTTGGGTCCCACACACTTTCCACGGCGCGTCGCGCACTTCCAGTCGGGTCCCGCACACTTTCAACGGCGCGTCGCGCACTTTCAGTTGGGTCCCACACACTTTCCACGGCGCGTCGCGCACTTTCAGTTGGGTCCCACACACTTTCCGCGGCGCGTCGCGCACTTCCAGTCGAGTCCCACACACTTTCCACGGCGCGTCGCGCACTTCCAGTCAACTCCCACGCACTTTCCACGGCGCGTGTCGCACTTCCAGTCGAGTCCCACACACTTTCCACGGCGCGTGGCGCACTTCCAGTCGAGTCCCACACACTTTCCACGGCCCGTATCATGCCAAGAATAACTGGTGGGTTTGGTAATTGAATTGGCGCACTTCCAGTCGGGTCCCGCACACTTTCCACGGCGCGTCGCGCACTTCCAGTCGAGTCCCACACACTTTCCACGGCGCGTGGCGCACTTCCAGTCGAGTCCCACACACTTTCCACGGCGCGTCGCGCACTTCCAGTCGAGTCCCACACACTTTCCACAACGCGTGGCGCACTTCCAGTCGAGTCCCACACACTTTCCACGGCGCGTGGCGCACTTCCAGTTGGGTCCCACACACTTTCCACGGCGCGTGGCGCACTTCCAGTTGAGTCCCACACACTTTCCACGGCGTGTATCATGCCAAGAATAACTGGTGGGTTTGGTAATTGAATTGGCGCACTTCCAGTCGGGTCCCGCACACTTTCCACGGCGCGTCGCGCACTTTCAGTTGGGTCCCACACACTTTCCACGGCGCGTGGCGCACTTCCAGTCGGGTCCCGCACACTTTCCACGGCGCGTCGCGCACTTCTAGTTGGGTCCCACACACTTTCCACGGCGCGTGGCGCACTTCCAGTCGGGTCCCGCACACTTTCCACGGCGCGTCGCGCTCTTCCAGTCGAGTCCCACACACTTTCCACGGCGCGTGGCGCACTTCCAGTCGAGTCCCACACACTTTCCACGGCGTGTATCATGCCAAGAATAACTGGTGGGTTTGGTAATTGAATTGGCGCACTTCCAGTCGGGTCCCGCACACTTTCCACGGCGCGTCGCGCACTTCCAGTCGAGTCCCACACACTTTCCACGGCGCGTGGCGCACTTCCAGTCGGGTCCCGCACACTTTCCACGGCGCGTCGCGCACTTTCAGTTGGGTCCCACACACTTTCCACGGCGCGTTGCGCACTTCCAGTCGGGTCCGCACACTTTCCACGGCGCGTCGCGCTCTTCCAGTCGAGTCCCACACACTTTCCACGGCGCGTGGCGCACTTCCAGTCGGGTCCCGCACACTTTCCACGGCGCGTCGCGCACTTCTAGTTGGGTCCCACACACTTTCCACGGCGCGTGGCGCACTTCCAGTCGGGTCCGCACACTTTCCACGGCGCGTCGCGCTCTTCCAGTCGAGTCCCACACACTTTCCACGGCTCGTGGCGCACTTCCAGTCGAGTCCGCACACTTTCCCCGGCGCGTCGCGCACTTCCAGTTGGGTCCCACACACTTTTCACGGCGCGTGGCGCACTTCCAGTTGGGTCCCACACACTTTCCACGGCGCGTGGCGCACTTCCAGTTGGGTCCCACACACTTTCCACGGCGCGTCGCGCACTTCCAGTCGAGTCCCACACACTTACCACGGCGCGTGGCGCACTTCCAGTCGAGTCCCACACACTTTCCACGGCGCGTCGCGCACTTCCAGTCGAGTCCCACACACTTACCACGGCGCGTGGCGCACTTCCAGTCGAGTCCCACACACTTACCACGGCGCGTGGCGCACTTCCAGTCGAGTCCCACACACTTTCCACGGCGCGTGGCCCACTTCCAGTTGGGTCCACACTTTCCACGGCGCGTGGCGCACTTCCAGTTGAGTCCACACTTTCCACGGCGTGTATCATGCCAAGAATAACTGGCGGGTTTGGTAATTGAATTGGCGCACTTCCAGTCGGGTCCCGCACACTTTCCACGGCGCGTCGCGCACTTCCAGTCGGGTCCCACACACTTTCCACGGCCCGTATCATGCCAAGAATAGCTGGTGGGTTTGGTAATTGAATTAGCGCACTTCCAGTCGGGTCCCGCACACTTTCCCCGGCGCGTGGCGCACTTCCAGTCGAGTCCCACACACTTTCCACGGCGCGTGGCGCACTTCCAGTCGAGTCCCACACACTTTCCACGGCCCGTATCATGCCAAGAATAACTGGTGGGTTTGGTAATTGAATTGGCGCACTTCCAGTCGGGTCCCGCACACTTTCCACGGCGCGTCGCGCACTTCCAGTCGGGTCCCACACACTTTCCACGGCCCGTATCATGCCAAGAATAACTGGTGGGTTTGGTAATTGAAATAGCGCACTTCCAGTCGGGTCCCACACACTTACCACGGCGCGTGGCGCACTTCCAGTCGAGTCCCACACACTTTCCACGGCGCGTCGCGCACTTCCAGTCGGGTCCCACACACTTTCCACGGCCCGTATCATGCCAAGAATAACTGGTGGGTTTGGTAATTGAATTAGCGCACTTCCAGTCGGGTCCCGCACACTTTCCACGGCGCGTGGCGCACTTCCAGTCGAGTCCCACACACTTTCCACGGCGCGTGGCGCACTTCCAGTCGAGTCCCACACACTTTCCACGGCCCGTATCATGCCAAGAATAACTGGTGGGTTTGGTAATTGAATTGGCGCACTTCCAGTCGGGTCCCGCACACTTTCCACGGCGCGTCGCGCACTTCCAGTCGGGTCCCACACACTTTCCACGGCCCGTATCATGCCAAGAATAACTGGTGGGTTTGGTAATTGAAATAGCGCACTTCCAGTCGGGTCCCACACACTTACCACGGCGCGTGGCGCACTTCCAGTCGAGTCCCACACACTTTCCACGGCGCGTGGCGCACTTCCAGTTGGGTCCCACACACTTTCCACGGCGCGTGGCGCACTTCCAGTTGAGTCCCACACACTTTCCACGGCGTGTATCATGCCAAGAATAACTGGCGTGTTTGGTAATTGAATTGGCGCACTTCCAGTCGGGTCCCGCACACTTTCCACGGCGCGTCGCGCACTTCCAGTCGGGTCCACACTTTCCACGGCCCGTATCATGCCAAGAATTACTGGTGGGTTTGGTAATTGAATTAGCGCACTTCCAGTCGGGTCCCGCACACTTTCCACGGCGCGTGGCGCGTTTCCAGTCGAGTCCCACACACTTTCCACGGCGCGTGGCGCACTTCCAGTCGAGTCCCACACACTTTCCACGGCCCGTATCATGCCAAGAATAACTGGTGGGTTTGGTAATTGAATTGGCGCACTTCCAGTCGGGTCCCGCACACTTTCCACGGCGCGTCGCGCACTTCCAGTCGAGTCCCACACACTTTCCACGGCGCGTATCATGCCAAGAATAACTGGTGGGTTTGGTAATTGAATTGGCGCACTTCCAGTCGGGTCCCGCACACTTTCCACGGCGCGTCGCGCACTTCCAGTCGGGTCCCGCACACTTTCCACGGCGCGTCGCGCACTTCTAGTTGGGTCCCACACACTTTCCACGGCGCGTCGCGCACTTCCAGTCGGGTCCGCACACTTTCAACGGCGCGTCGCGCCCTTCCAGTTGGGCCCGTCACCCTTCCCCCGGCGCGTCGCGCCCTTTCAGTTGGGTCCCACACACTTTCCGCGGCGCGTCGCGCACTTCCAGTCGAGTCCCACACACTTTCCACGGCGCGTCGCGCACTTCCAGTCAAGTCCACGCACTTTCCACGGCGCGTGGCGCACTTCCAGTCGAGTCCACACACTTTCCACGGCGCGTGGCGCACTTCCAGTCGAGTCCACACACTTTCCACGGCCCGTATCATGCCAAGAATAACTGGTGGGTTTGGTAATTGAATTGGCGCACTTCCAGTCGGGTCCCGCACACTTTCCACGGCGCGTCGCGCACTTCCAGTCGAGTCCCACACACTTTCCACGGCGCGAGGCGCACTTCCAGTCGAGTCCCACACACTTTCCACGGCGCGTCGCGCACTTCCAGTCGAGTCCCACACACTTTCCACAACGCGTGGCGCACTTCCAGTCGAGTCCCACACACTTTCCACGGCGCGTGGCGCACTTCCAGTTGGGTCCCACACACTCCACGGCGCGTGGCGCACTTCCAGTTGAGTCCCACACACTTTCCACGGCGTGTATCATGCCAAGAATAACTGGTGGGTTTGGTAATTGAATTGGCGCACTTCCAGTCGGGTCCCGCACACTTTCCACGGCCCGTATCATGCCAAGAATAACTGGTGGGTTTGGTAATTGAATTAGCGCACTTCCAGTCGGGTCCCGCACACTTTCCACGGCGCGTGGCGCACTTCCAGTCGAGCCCCACACACTTTCCACGGCGCGTGGCGCACTGCCAGTCGAGTCCCACACACTTTCCACGGCGTGTATCATGCCAAGAATAACTGGCGGGTTTGGTAATTGAATTGGCGCACTTCCAGTCGGGTCCCGCACACTTTCCACGGCGCGTCGCGCACTTCCAGTCGGGTCCCACACACTTTCCACGGCCCGTATCATGCCAAGAATAACTGGTGGGTTTGGTAATTGAATTAGCGCACTTCCAGTCGGGTCCCGCACACTTTCCACGGCGCGTGGCGCGTTTCCAGTCGAGTCCCACACACTTTCCACGGCGCGTGGCGCACTTCCAGTCGAGTCCCACACACTTTCCACGGCCCGTATCATGCCAAGAATAACTGGTGGGTTTGGTAATTGAATTGGCGCACTTCCAGTCGGGTCCCGCACACTTTCCACGGCGCGTCGCGCACTTCCAGTCGAGTCCCACACACTTTCCACGGCGCGTATCATGCCAAGAATAACTGGTGGGTTTGGTAATTGAATTGGCGCACTTCCAGTCGGGTCCCGCACACTTTCCACGGCGCGTCGCGCACTTCCAGTCGGGTCCCGCACACTTTCCACGGCGCGCCGCGCACTTCTAGTTGGGTCCCACACACTTTCCACGGCGCGTCGCGCACTTCCAGTCGGGTCCCGCACACTTTCAACGGCGCGTCGCGCACTTTCAGTTGGGTCCGTCACACTTTCCACGGCGCGTCGCGCACTTTCAGTTGGGTCCCACACACTTTCCGCGGCGCGTCGCGCACTTCCAGTCGAGTCCCACACACTTTCCACGGCGCGTCGCGCACTTCCAGTCAAGTCCCACGCACTTTCCACGGCGCGTGGCGCACTTCCAGTCGAGTCCCACACACTTTCCACGGCGCGTGGCGCACTTCCAGTCGAGTCCCACACACTTTCCACGGCCCGTATCATGCCAAGAATAACTGGTGGGTTTGGTAATTGAATTGGCGCACTTCCAGTCGGGTCCCGCACACTTTCCACGGCGCGTCGCGCACTTCCAGTCGAGTCCCACACACTTTCCACGGCGCGAGGCGCACTTCCAGTCGAGTCCCACACACTTTCCACGGCGCGTCGCGCACTTCCAGTCGAGTCCCACACACTTTCCACAACGCGTGGCGCACTTCCAGTCGAGTCCCACACACTTTCCACGGCGCGTGGCGCACTTCCAGTTGGGTCCCACACACTCTCCACGGCGCGTGGCGCACTTCCAGTTGAGTCCCACACACTTTCCACGGCGTGTATCATGCCAAGAATAACTGGTGGGTTTGGTAATTGAATTGGCGCACTTCCAGTCGGGTCCCGCACACTTTCCACGGCCCGTATCATGCCAAGAATAACTGGTGGGTTTGGTAATTGAATTAGCGCACTTCCAGTCGGGTCCCGCACACTTTCCACGGCGCGTGGCGCACTTCCAGTCGAGTCCCACACACTTTCCACGGCGCGTGGCGCACTGCCAGTCGAGTCCCACACACTTTCCACGGCCCGTATCATGCCAAGAATAACTGGTGGGTTTGGTAATTGAATTGGCGCACTTCCAGTCGGGTCCCGCACACTTTCCACGGCGCGTCGCGCACTTCCAGTCGGGTCCACACACTTTCCACGGCCCGTATCATGCCAAGAATAACTGGTGGGTTTGGTAATTGAAATAGCGCACTTCCAGTCGGGTCCCACACACTTACCACGGCGCGTGGCGCACTTCCAGTCGAGTCCCACACACTTTCCACGGCGCGTGGCGCACTTCCAGTTGGGTCCCACACACTTTCCACGGCGCGTGGCGCACTTCCAGTTGAGTCCCACACACTTTCCACGGCGTGTATCATGCCAAGAATAACTGGCGGGTTTGGTAATTGAATTGGCGCACTTCCAGTCGGGTCCCGCACACTTTCCACGGCGCGTCGCGCACTTCCAGTCGGGTCCCACACACTTTCCACGGCCCGTATCATGCCAAGAATAACTGGTGGGTTTGGTAATTGAATTAGCGCACTTCCAGTCGGGTCCCGCACACTTTCCACGGCGCGTGGCGCGTTTCCAGTCGAGTCCCACACACTTTCCACGGCGCGTGGCGCACTTCCAGTCGAGTCCCACACACTTTCCACGGCCCGTATCATGCCAAGAATAACTGGTGGGTTTGGTAATTGAATTGGCGCACTTCCAGTCGGGTCCCGCACACTTTCCACGGCGCGTCGCGCACTTCCAGTCGAGTCCCACACATTTTCCACGGCGCGTATCATGCCAAGAATAACTGGTGGGTTTGGTAATTGAATTGGCGCACTTCCAGTCGGGTCCCGCACACTTTCCACGGCGCGTCGCGCACTTCCAGTCGGGTCCCGCACACTTTCCACGGCGCGTCGCGCACTTCTAGTTGGGTCCCACACACTTTCCACGGCGCGTCGCGCACTTTCAGTCGGGTCCCGCACACTTTCAACGGCGCGTCGCGCACTTTCAGTTGGGTCCCACACACTTTCCACGGCGCGTCGCGCACTTTCAGTTGGGTCCCACACACTTTCCGCGGCGCGTCGCGCACTTCCAGTCGAGTCCCACACACTTTCCACGGCGCGTCGCGCACTTCCAGTCAAGTCCCACGCACTTTCCACGGCGCGTGGCGCACTTCCAGTCGAGTCCCACACACTTTCCACGGCGCGTGGCGCACTTCCAGTCGAGTCCCACACACTTTCCACGGCCCGTATCATGCCAAGAATAACTGGTGGGTTTGGTAATTGAATTGGCGCACTTCCAGTCGGGTCCCGCACACTTTCCACGGCGCGTCGCGCACTTCCAGTCGAGTCCCACACACTTTCCACGGCGCGAGGCGCACTTCCAGTCGAGTCCCACACACTTTCCACGGCGCGTCGCGCACTTCCAGTCGAGTCCCACACACTTTCCACAACGCGTGGCGCACTTCCAGTCGAGTCCCACACACTTTCCACGGCGCGTGGCGCACTTCCAGTTGGGTCCCACACACTTTCCACGGCGCGTGGCGCACTTCCAGTTGAGTCCCACACACTTTCCACGGCGTGTATCATGCCAAGAATAACTGGTGGGATGGGTAATTGAATTGGCGCACTTCCAGTCGGGTCCCGCACACTTTCCACGGCGCGTCGCGCACTTCCAGTCGAGTCCCACACACTTTCCACGGCGCGTGGCGCACTTCCAGTCGGGTCCCGCACACTTTCCACGGCGCGTCGCGCACTTCTAGTTGGGTCCCACACACTTTCCACGGCGCGTGGCGCACTTCCAGTCGGGTCCCGCACACTTTCCACGGCGCGTCGCGCTCTTCCAGTCGAGTCCCACACACTTTCCACGGCGCGTGGCGCACTTCCAGTCGAGTCCCACACACTTTCCACGGCGTGTATCATGCCAAGAATAACTGGTGGGTTTGGTAATTGAATTGGCGCACATCCAGTCGGGTCCCGCACACATTCCACGGCGCGTCGCGCACTTCCAGTCGAGTCCCACACACTTTCCACGGCGCGTGGCGCACTTCCAGTCGGGTCCCACTCACTTTCCACGGCGCGTCGCGCACTTCCAGTTGGGTCCCACACACTTTCCGCGACGCGTGGCGCACTTCCAGTCGGGTCCCGCACACTTTCCACGGCGCGTCGCGCTCTTCCAGTCGAGTCCCACACACTTTCCACGGCGCGTGGCGCACTTCCAGGCGGGTCCCGCACACTTTCCACGGCGCGTCGCGCACTTCTGAATTGGGTCCCACACACTTTCCACGGCGCGTGGCGCACTTCCAGTCGGGTCCCGCACACTTTCCACGGCGCGTCGCGCTCTTCCAGTCGAGTCCACACACACTTTCCACGGCTCGTGGCGCACTTCCAGTTGAGTCCCACACACTTTCCACGGCGTGTATCATGCCAAGAATAACTGGTGGGTTTGGTAATTGAATTGGCGCACTTCCAGTCGGGTCCCGCACACTTTCCACGGCGCGTCGCGCAATTCCAGTTGGGTCCCACACACTTACCATGGCGCGTGGCGCACTTCCAGTCGGGTCCCGCACACCTTGCACGGCGCGGGGCGCACTTCCAATCGGGTCCCGCACACTTTCCACGGCGCTTCGCGCACTTCCAGTCGGGTCCCGCACACTTTCCACGGCGCGTCGCGCACTTCCAGTCGAGTCCCACACACTTTCCACGGCGCGTGGCGCACTTCCAGTCGGGTCCCGCACACTTTCCACGGCGCGTCGCGCACTTCTAGTTGGGTCCCACACACTTTCCACGGCGCGTGGCGCACTTCCAGTCGGGTCCCGCACACTTTCCACGGCGCGTCGCGCTCTTCCAGTCGAGTCCCACACACTTTCCACGGCGCGTGGCGCACTTCCAGTCGAGTCCCACACACTTTCCACGGCGTGTATCATGCCAAGAATAACTGGTGGGTTTGGTAATTGAATTGGCGCACATCCAGTCGGGTCCCGCACACATTCCACGGCGCGTCGCGCACTTCCAGTCGAGTCCCACACACTTTCCACGGCGCGTGGCGCACTTCCAGTCGGGTCCCGCACACTTTCCACGGCGCGTCGCGCACTTTCAGTTGGGTCCCACACACTTTCCACGGCGCGTTGCGCACTTCCAGTCGGGTCCCGCACACTTTCCACGGCGCGTCGCGCTCTTCCAGTCGAGTCCCACACACTTTCCACGGCGCGTGGCGCACTTCCAGTCGGGTCCCGCACACTTTCCACGGCGCGTCGCGCACTTCTAGTTGGGTCCCACACACTTTCCACGGCGCGTGGCGCACTTCCAGTCGGGTCCCGCACACTTTCCACGGCGCGTCGCGCTCTTCCAGTCGAGTCCCACACACTTTCCACGGCTCGTGGCGCACTTCCAGTTGAGTCCCACACACTTTCCACGGCGTGTATCATGCCAAGAATAACTGGTGGGTTTGGTAATTGAATTGGCGCACTTCCAGTCGGGTCCCGCACACTTTCCACGGCGCGTCGCGCAATTCCAGTTGGGTCCCACACACTTACCATGGCGCGTGGCGCACTTCCAGTCGGGTCCCGCACACCTTGCACGGCGCGTGGCGCACTTCCAATCGGGTCCCGCACACTTTCCACGGCGCTTCGCGCACTTCCAGTCGGGTCTCAAACACTTTCCACGGCGCGTTGCGCACTTCCAGTCGAGTCCCACACACTTTCCACGGCGCGTGGCGCACTTCCAGTCGGGTCCCGCACACTTTCCACGGCGCGTCGCGCACTTCTAGTTGGGTCCCACACACTTTCCACGGCGCGTGGCGCACTTCCAGTCGGGTCCCGCACACTTTCCACGGCGCGTCGCGCTCTTCCAGTCGAGTCCCACACACTTTCCACGGCGCGTGGCGCACTTCCAGTCGAGTCCCACACACTTTCCACGGCGTGTATCATGCCAAGAATAACTGGTGGGTTTGGTAATTGAATTGGCGCACTTCCAGTCGGGTCCCGCACACATTCCACGGCGCGTCGCGCACTTCCAGTCGAGTCCCACACACTTTCCACGGCGCGTGGCGCACTTCCAGTCGGGTCCCGCACACTTTCCACGGCGCGTCGCGCACTTTCAGTTGGGTCCCACACACTTTCCACGGCGCGTTGCGCACTTCCAGTCGGGTCCCGCACACTTTCCACGGCGCGTCGCGCTCTTCCAGTCGAGTCCCACACACTTTCCACGGCGCGTGGCGCACTTCCAGTCGGGTCCCGCACACTTTCCACGGCGCGTCGCGCACTTCTAGTTGGGTCCCACACACTTTCCACGGCGCGTGGCGCACTTCCAGTCGGGTCCCGCACACTTTCCACGGCGCGTCGCGCTCTTCCAGTCGAGTCCCACACTTTCCACGGCTCGTGGCGCACTTCCAGTTGAGTCCCACACACTTTCCACGGCGTGTATCATGCCAAGAATAACTGGTGGGTTTGGTAATTGAATTGGCGCACTTCCAGTCGGGTCCCGCACACTTTCCACGGCGCGTCGCGCAATTCCAGTTGGGTCCCACACACTTACCATGGCGCGTGGCGCACTTCCAGTCGGGTCCCGCACACCTTCCACGGCGCGTGGCGCACTTCCAATCGGGTCCCGCACACTTTCCACGGCGCTTCGCGCACTTCCAGTCGGGTCTCAAACACTTTCCACGGCGCGTTGCGCACTTCCAGTCGAGTCCCACACACTTTCCACGGCGCGTCGCGCACTTCCAGTTGGGTCCCACACACTTTCCACGGCGCGTGGCGCACTTCCAGTCGGGTTCCGCACATTTTCCACGGCGCCTCGCGCACTTCCAGTCGAGTCCCACACACTTTCTACGGCGCGTGGCGCACTTCCAGTCGAGTCCCACACACTTTCCGCGGCGCGTCGCGCACTTCCAGTTGTGTCCCACACACTTTCCATGGCGCGTGGCGCACTTCCAGTCGGGTCCCGCACACCTTCCACGGCGCGTGGCGCACTTCCAATCGGGTCCCGCACACTTTCCACGGCGCTTCGCGCACTTCCAGTCGGGTCTCAAACACTTTCCACGGCGCGTTGCGCACTTCCAGTCGAGTCCCACACACTTTCTACGGCGCGTGGCGCACTTCCAGTTGAGTCCCACACACTTTCCACGGCGCGTGGCGCACTTCCAGTTGGGTCACACACACTTTCCACGGCGCGTGGCTCACTTCCAGTTGTGTCCGCACACTTTCCACGGCGCGTCGCGCACTTCCAGTCGAGTCCCACACTTTCCACGGCGCGTGGCGCACTTCCAGTCGGGTCCCGCACACTTTCCACGGCGCGTCGCGCTCTTCCAGTCGAGTCCCACACACTTTCCACGGCTCGTGGCGCACTTCCAGTTGAGTCCCACACACTTTCCACGGCGTGTATCATGCCAAGAATAACTGGTGGGTTTGGTAATTGAATTGGCGCACTTCCAGTCGGGTCCCGCACACTTTCCACGGCGCGTCGCGCAATTCCAGTTGGGTCCCACACACTTACCATGGCGCGTGGCGCACTTCCAGTCGGGTCCCGCACACCTTCCACGGCGCGTGGCGCACTTCCAATCGGGTCCCGCACACTTTCCACGGCGCTTCGCGCACTTCCAGTCGGGTCTCAAACACTTTCCACGGCGCGTTGCGCACTTCCAGTCGAGTCCCACACACTTTCCACGGCGCGTCGCGCACTTCCAGTTGGGTCCCACACACTTTCCACGGCGCGTGGCGCACTTCCAGTCGGGTTCCGCACATTTTCCACGGCGCCTCGCGCACTTCCAGTCGAGTCCCACACACTTTCTACGGCGCGTGGCGCACTTCCAGTCGAGTCCCACACACTTTCCGCGGCGCGTCGCGCACTTCCAGTCGAGTTCCACACGCTTTCCACGGCGCGTGGCGCACTTCCAGTCGGGTCCTGCACATTTTCCACGGCGCGTCGCGCACTTCCAGTTGGGTCCTGTACACTTTCCACGGCGCTTCGCGCACTTTCAATCGGGTCTCGAACACCTTCCACGGCGCGTGGCGCACTTCCAGTCGAGTCCCACGCACTTTCTACGGCGCGTGGCGCACTTCCAGTTGAGTCCCACACACTTTCCACGGCGCGTGGCGCACTTCCAGTCGAGTCCCACACACTTTCCACGGCGCGTCGCGCACTTCCAGTTGTGTCCCGCACACTTTCCACGGCGCGTCGCGCACTTCCAGTCGAGTCCCACACACTTTCCACGGCGCGTGGCGCACTTCCAGTTGTGTCCCACACACTTTCCACGGCGTGTATCATGCCAAGAATAACTGGTGGGTTTGGTAATTGAATTGGCGCACTTCCAGTCGGGTCCCGCACACATTCCACGGCGCGTCGCGCACTTCCAGTCGAGTCCCACACACTTTCCACGGCGCGTGGCGCACTTCCAGTCGGGTCCCGCACACTTTCCACGGCGCGTCGCGCACTTTCAGTTGGGTCCCACACACTTTCCACGGCGCGTTGCGCACTTCCAGTCGGGTCCCGCACACTTTCCACGGCGCGTCGCGCTCTTCCAGTCGAGTCCCACACACTTTCCACGGCGCGGGGCGCACTTCCAGTCGGGTCCCGCACACTTTCCACGGCGCGTCGCGCACTTCCAGTTGGGTCCCACACACTTTCCACGGCGCGTGGCGCACTTCCAGTCGGGTCCCGCACACTTTCCACGGCGCGTCGCGCTCTTCCAGTCGAGTCCCACACACTTTCCACGGCTCGTGGCGCACTTCCAGTTGAGTCCCACACACTTTCCACGGCGTGTATCATGCCAAGAATAACTGGTGGGTTTGGTAATTGAATTGGCGCACTTCCAGTCGGGTCCCGCACACTTTCCACGGCGCGTCGCGCAATTCCAGTTGGGTCCCACACACTTACCATGGCGCGTGGCGCACTTCCAGTCGGGTCCCGCACACCTTCCACGGCGCGTGGCGCACTTCCAATCGGGTCCCGCACACTTTCCACGGCGCTTCGCGCACTTCCAGTCGGGTCTCAAACACTTTCCACGGCGCGTTGCGCACTTCCAGTCGAGTCCCACACACTTTCCACGGCGCGTCGCGCACTTCCAGTTGGGTCCCACACACTTTCCACGGCGCGTGGCGCACTTCCAGTCGGGTTCCGCACATTTTCCACGGCGCCTCGCGCACTTCCAGTCGAGTCCCACACACTTTCTACGGCGCGTGGCGCACTTCCAGTCGAGTCCCACACACTTTCCGCGGCGCGTCGCGCACTTCCAGTTGTGTCCCACACACTTTCCATGGCGCGTGGCGCACTTCCAGTCGGGTCCCGCACACCTTCCACGGCGCGTGGCGCACTTCCAATCGGGTCCCGCACACTTTCCACGGCGCTTCGCGCACTTCCAGTCGGGTCTCAAACACTTTCCACGGCGCGTTGCGCACTTCCAGTCGAGTCCCACACACTTTCTACGGCGCGTGGCGCACTTCCAGTTGAGTCCCACACACTTTCCACGGCGCGTGGCGCACTTCCAGTCGAGTCCCACACACTTTCCACGGCGCGTCGCGCACTTCCAGTTGTGTCCCGCACACTTTCCACGGCGCGTCGCGCACTTCCAGTCGAGTCCCACACACTTTCCACGGCGCGTGGCGCACTTCCAGTCGGGTCCCGCACACTTTCCACGGCGCGTCGCGCTCTTCCAGTCGAGTCCCACACACTTTCCACGGCTCGTGGCGCACTTCCAGTTGAGTCCCACACACTTTCCACGGCGTGTATCATGCCAAGAATAACTGGTGGGTGTGGGAATTGGAATGGGGCACTTCCCGTCGGGGCCCCCACGCTTCCCACGGCCCGCCGCGCAATTCCAGTTGGGTCCCACACACTTACCATGGCGCGTGGCGCACTTCCAGTCGGGTCCCGCACACCTTGCACGGCGCGTGGCGCACTTCCAATCGGGTCCCGCACACTTTCCACGGCGCTTCGCGCACTTCCAGTCGGATCTCAAACACTTTCCACGGCGCGTTGCGCACTTCCAGTCGAGTCCCACACACTTTCCACGGCGCGTCGCGCACTTCCAGTTGGGTCCACACTTTCCACGGCGCGTGGCGCACTTCCAGTCGGGTTCCGCACATTTTCCACGGCGCCTCGCGCACTTCCAGTCGAGTCCCACACACTTTCTACGGCGCGTGGCGCACTTCCAGTCGAGTCCCACACACTTTCCGCGGCGCGTCGCGCACTTCCAGTTGTGTCCCACACACTTTCCATGGCGCGTGGCGCACTTCCAGTCGGGTCCCGCACACCTTCCACGGCGCGTGGCGCACTTCCAATCGGGTCCCGCACACTTTCCACGGCGCTTCGCGCACTTCCAGTCGGGTCTCAAACACTTTCCACGGCGCGTTGCGCACTTCCAGTCGAGTCCCACACACTTTCTACGGCGCGTGGCGCACTTCCAGTTGAGTCCCACACACTTTCCACGGCGCGTGGCGCACTTCCAGTCGAGTCCCACACACTTTCCACGGCGCGTCGCGCACTTCCAGTTGTGTCCCGCACACTTTCCACGGCGCGTCGCGCACTTCCAGTCGAGTCCCACACACTTTCCACGGCGCGTGGCGCACTTCCAGTTGGGTCCCGCACACTTTCCACGGCGCGTCGCGCACTTCCAGTCGAGTCTCAAACACTTTCCACGGCGCGTCGCGCACTTCCAGTCGGGTCCCGCACACTTTCCACGGCGCGTCGCGCTTTTCCAGTTGGGTCACACACACTTTCCACGGCGCGTGGCTCACTTCCAGTCGGGTCCTGCACATTTTCCACGGCGCGTCGTGCACTTCCAGGTGGGTCCTGCACACTTTCCACGGCGCGTGGCGCACTTCCAGTCGAGTTCCACACGCTTTCCACGGCGCGTGGCGCACTTCCAGTCGGGTCCTGCACATTTTCCACGGCGCGTCGCGCACTTCCAGTTGGGTCCTGTACACTTTCCACGGCGCGTGACGCACTTCCAGTCGGGTTCCGCACTTTTCCACGGCGCGTCGCGCACTTCCAGTTGGGTCCCACACACTTTCCATGGCGCGTGGCGCACTTCCAGTCGGGTCCCGCACACCTTCCACGGCGCGTGGCGCACTTCCAATCGGGTCCCGCACACTTTCCACGGCGCTTCGCGCACTTCCAGTCGGGTCGCGCACACTCTCCACGGCGCGTCGCGCACTTCCAGTCGAGTCCCACACACTTTCCACGGCGCGTGGCGCACTTCCAGTTGGGTCCCGCACACTTTCCACGGCGCGTCGCGCACTTACAGTCGAGTCTCAAACACTTTCCACGGCGCGTGGCGCACTTCCAGTTGGGTCCCGCACACTTTCCACGGCGCGTCGCGCACTTCCAGTCGAGTCTCAAACACTTTCCACGGCGCGTCGCGCACTTCCAGTCGGGTCCCGCACACTTTCCACGGCGCGTCGCGCTTTTCCAGTTGGGTCCCACAAACTTTCCACGGCGCGTGGCTCACTTCCAGTCGGGTCCTGCACATTTTCCACGGCGCGTCGTGCACTTCCAGGTGGGTCCTGCACACTTTCCACGGCGCGTGGCGCACTTCCAGTCGAGTTCCACACGCTTTCCACGGCGCGTGGCGCACTTCCAGTCGGGTCCTGCACATTTTCCACGCCGCGTCGCCCACTTCCAGTTGGGTCCTGGACACTTTCCACGGCGCGTGACGCACTTCCAGTCGGGTTCCGCACTTTTCCACGACGCGTCGCGCACTTCAGTTGGGTCCCACACACTTTCCATGGCGCGTGGCGCCCTTCCAGTCGGGTCGCGCACACTCTCCACGGCGCGTCGCGCACTTCCAGTCGAGTCCCACACACTTTCCACGGCGCGTGGCGCACTTCCAGTTGGGTCCCGCACACTTTCCACGGCGCGTCGCGCACTTACAGTCGAGTCTCAAACACTTTCCACGGCGCGTGGCGCACTTCCAGTTGGGTCCCGCACACTTTCCACGGCGCGTGGCGCACTTCCAGTTGGGTCACACACACTTTCCACGGCGCGTGGCTCACTTCCAGTTGGGTCCTGCACACTTTCCACGGCGCGTGGCTCACTTCCAGTTGGGTCCTGCACACTTTCCACGGCGCGTCGCGCACTTCCAGTTGGGTCCAACACGCTTTCCGCGGCGCGTGGCACACTTCCAGTCGAGTCCCACACACTTTCCATGGCGCGTCACGCACTTCCAGTCGAGTCCCACACACTTTCCATGGCGCGTGGCGCACTTCCAGTCGGGTCCCGCACACCTTCCACGGCGCGTGGCGCACTTCCAATCGGGTCCCGCACACTTTCCACGGCGCTTCGCGCACTTCCAGTCGGGTCTCAAACACTTTCCACGGCGCGTTGCGCACTTCCAGTCGAGTCCCACACACTTTCTACGGCGCGTGGCGCACTTCCAGTTGAGTCCCACACACTTTCCACTGCGCGTGGCGCACTTCCAGTCGAGTCCCACACTTTCCACGGCGCGTCGCGCACTTCCAGTTGTGTCCCGCACACTTTCCACGGCGCGTCGCGCACTTCCAGTCGAGTCCACACACTTTCCACGGCGCGTGGCGCACTTCCAGTTGGGTCCGCACACTTTCCACGGCGCGTCGCGCACTTCCAGTCGAGTCTCAAACACTTTACACGGCGCGTCGCGCACTTCCAGTCGGGACCCGCACACTTTCCACGGCGCCTCGCGCTTTTCCCGTTGCGTCCCACACACTTTGCACGGCGCGTGGCGCACTTCCAGTTCGGTCACACACACTTTCCACGGCGCGTGGCTCACTTCCAGTCGGGTCCTGCACATTTTCCACGGCGCGTCGTGCACTTCCAGTTGGGTCCTGCACACTTTCCACGGCGCGTGGCGCACTTCCAGTCGAGTTCCACACGCTTTCCACGGCGCGTGGCGCACTTCCAGTCGGGTCCTGCACATTTGGCACGGCGCGTCGCCCGCTTCCAGTTGGGTCGTGTACACTTTCCACGGCGCGTGACGCACTTCCAGTCGGGTTCCGCACTTTTCCACGGCGCGTCGCGGACTTCCAGTTGGGTCCCACACTTTCCATGGCGGGTGGCGCACTTCCAGTCGGGTCCCGCACACCTTCCACGGCGCGTGGCGCACTTCCAATCGGGTCCCGCACACTTTCCACGGCGCTTCGCGCACTTCCAGTCGGGTCGCGCACACTCTCCACGGCGCGTCGCGCACTTCCAGTCGAGTCCCACACACTTTCCACGGCGCGTTGCGCACTTCCAGTCGGGTCCCGCACACTTTCCACGGCGCGTCGCGCTCTTCCAGTCGAGTCCCACACACTTTCCACGGCGCGTGGCGCACTTCCAGTCGGGTCCCGCACACTTTCCACGGCGCGTCGCGCACTTCTAGTTGGGTCCCACACACTTTCCACGGCGCGTGGCGCACTTCCAGTCGGGTCCCGCACACTTTCCACGGCGCGTCGCGCTCTTCCAGTCGAGTCCCACACACTTTCCACGGCTCGTGGCGCACTTCCAGTCGAGTCCCACACACTTTCCACGGCGCGTCGCGCACTTCCAGTTGGGTCCCACACACTTTCCACGGCGCGTGGCGCACTTCCAGTTGGGTCCCACACACTTTCCTCGGCGCGTGGCGCACTTCCAGTTGGGTCCCACACACTTTCCACGGCGCGTGGCGCACTTCCAGTTGAGTCCCACACACTTTCCACGGCGTGTATCATGCCAAGAATAACTGGTGGGTTTGGTAATTGAATTGGCGCACTTCCAGTCGGGTCCCGCACACTTTCCACGGCGCGTCGCGCAATTCCAGTTGGGTCCCACACACTTTCCATGACGCGTGGCGCACTTCCAGTCGGGTCCCGCACACTTTCCACGGCGCTTCGCGCACTTCCAGTCGGGTCTCAAACACCTTCCACGGCGCGTTGCGCACTTCCAGTCGAGTCCCACACACTTTCCACGGCGCGTCGCGCACTTCCAGTTGGGTCCCACACACTTTCCACGGCGCGTGGCGCACTTCCAGTCGGGTTCCGCGCATTTTCCACGGCGCGTCGCGCACTTCCAGTCGAGTCCCACACACTTTCTACGGCGCGTGGCGCACTTCCAGTCGAGTCCCACACACTTTCCACGGCGCGTGGCGCACTTCCAATCGGGTCCCGCACACTTTCCACGGCGCTTCGCGCACTTCCAGTCGGGTCTCAAACACCTTCCACGGCGCGTTGCGCACTTCCAGTCGAGTCCCACACACTTTCCACGGCGCGTCGCGCACTTCCAGTTGGGTCCTGTACACTTTCCACGGCGCGTGACGCACTTCCAGTCGGGTTCCGCACATTTTCCACGGCGCGTCGCGCACTTCCAGTCGAGTCCCACACACTTTCTACGGCGCGTGGCGCACTTCCAGTCGAGTCCCACACACTTTCCACGGCGCGTCGCGCACTTCCAGTTGTGTCCCACACACTTTCCATGGCGCGTGGCGCACTTCCAGTCGGGTCCCGCACACCTTCCACGGCGCGTGGCGCACTTCCAATCGGGTCCCGCACACTTTCCACGGCGCTTCGCGCACTTCCAGTCGGGTCTCAAACACTTTCCACGGCGCGTTGCGCACTTCCAGTCGAGTCCCACACACTTTCTACGGCGCGTGGCGCACTTCCAGTTGAGTCCCACACACTTTCCACGGCGCGTGGCGCACTTCCAGTCGAGTCCCACACACTTTCCACGGCGCGTCGCGCACTTCCAGTTGTGTCCCGCACACTTTCCACGGCGCGTCGCGCACTTCCAGTCGAGTCCCACACACTTTCCACGGCGCGTGGCGCACTTCCAGTTGGGTCCCGCACACTTTCCACGGCGCGTGGCGCACTTCCAGTCGAGTCCCACACACTTCTCCACGGCGCGTCGCGCACTTCCAGTTGTGTCCCGCACACTTTCCACGGCGCGTCGCGCACTTCCAGTTGGGTCACACACACTTTCCACGGCGCGTGGCTCACTTCCAGTCGGGTCCTGCACATTTTCCACGGCGCGTCGTGCACTTCCAGTTGGGTCCTGCACACTTTCCACGGCGCGTGGCGCACTTCCAGTCGAGTTCCACACGCTTTCCACGGCGCGTGGCGCACTTCCAGTCGGGTCCTGCACATTTTCCACGGCGCGTCGCGCACTTCCAGTTGGGTCCTGTACACTTTCCACGGCGCGTGACGCACTTCCAGTCGGGTTCCGGACTTTTCCACGGCGCGTCGCGCACTTACAGTTGGGTCCCACACACTTTCCATGGCGCGTGGCGCACTTCCAGTCGGGTCCCGCACACCTTCCACGGCGCGTGGCGCACTTCCAATCGGGTCCCGCACACTTTCCACGGCGCTTCGCGCACTTCCAGTCGGGTCGCGCACACTCTCCACGGCGCGTCGCGCACTTCCAGTCGAGTCCCACACACTTTCCACGGCGCGTGGCGCACTTCCAGTTGGGTCCCGCACACTTTCCACGGCGCGTCGCGCACTTACAGTCGAGTCTCAAACACTTTCCACGGCGCGTCGCGCACTTCCAGTCGGGTCCCGCACACTTTCCACGGCGCGTCGCGCTTTTCCAGTTGGGTCCCACAAACTTTCCACGGCGCGTGGCGCACTTCCATTTGGGTCACACACACTTTCCATGGCGCGTTGCTCACTTCCAGTCGAGTCCCACACACTTTCCACGGCGCGTGGCGCACTTCCAGTTGGGTCCCGCACACTTTCCACGGCGCGTCGCGCACTTCCAGTCGAGTCTCAAACACTTTCCACGGCGCGTCGCGCACTTCCAGTCGGGTCCCGCACACTTTCCACGGCGCGTCGCGCTTTTCCAGTTGGGTCCCACACACTTTCCACGGCGCGTGGCGCACTTCCAGTTGGGTCCTGCACACTTTCCACGGCGCGTGGCTCACTTCCAGTTGGGTCCTGCACACTTTCCACGGCGCGTCGCGCACTTCCAGTCGGGTCCCGCACACTTTCCACGGCGCGTCGCGCTCTTCCAGTCGAGTCCCACACACTTTCCACGGCTCGTGGCGCACTTCCAGTCGAGTCCCACACACTTTCCACGGCGCGTCGCGCACTTCCAGTTGGGTCCCACACTTTCCACGGCGCGTGGCGCACTTCCAGTTGGGTCCCACACACTTTCCACGGCGCGTGGCGCACTTCCAGTTGGGTCCCACACACTTTCCACGGCGCGTGGCGCACTTCCAGTTGGGTCCCACACACTTTCCACGGCGCGTCGCGCCCTTCCAGTCGGGTCCCGCACACTTTCCGCGGCGCGTCGCGCAATTCCAGTTGGGTCCCACGCTTTCCACGGCGCGTGGCGCACTTCCAGTCGGGTCCGCACACTTTCCACGGCGCGTCGCGCACTTTCAGTTGGGTCCCACACACTTTCCACGGCGCGTGGGCACTTCCAGTCGGGTCCCGTACACTTTCCACGGCGCGTGGCACACTTCCAGTCGGGTCCCACACACTTCCCACGGCGCGTGGCGCACTTCCAGTTGGGTCCCACACACTTTCCACGGCGCGTGGCGCACTTCCAGTCGAGTCCCACACACTTTCCACGGCGCGTCGCGCACTTCCAGTTGGGTCCCACTCACTTTCCACGGCGCGTCGCGCACTTCCAGTTGGGTCCCACACACTTTCCACGGCGCGTGGCGCACTTCCAGTCGGGTCCCGCACACTTTCCACGGCGCGACGCGCACTTCCAGTCGAGTCCCACAAACTTTCCACGGCGCGTCGCGCACTTCCAGTTGGGTCCCACACACTTTCCACGGCGCGTGGCGCACTTCCAGTCGAGTCCCACAAACTTTCCACGGCGCGTCGCGCACTTCCAGTTGGGTCCCACACACTTTCCACGGCGCGTATCATGCCAAGAATAACTGGTGGGTTTGGTAATTGAATTGGCGCACTTCCAGTCGGGTCCCGCACACTTTCCACGGCGCGTCGCGCACTTCCAGTTGGGTCCCACACACTTTCCACGGCGCGTGGCGCACTTCCAGTCGGGTCCCGCACACTTTCCACGGCGCGTCGCGCACTTTCAGTTGGGTCCCACTTCCGCGGCGCGTGGCGCACTTCCAGTCGGGTGCCGCACACTTTTCCGTGGAAAGTGTGTGGGACCCAACTGGAAGTGCGCGACGCGCCGTAGAAAATGTGCGGGACCCCACTTGAAGTGCGCGACGCGCCGTGGAAAGTGTGCGGGACCCGACTGGAAGTGCGCGACGCGCCGTGGAAAGTGTGCGGGACCCGACTGGAAGTGCGTCACGCGCCGTGGGAAGTGTGCGGGACAAAACTGGAAGTGCGCCACGCCCGTGGAAAGTGTGTGGGACTCGATTGGAAGTGCGCGACGCGCCGTGGAAAGTGTGTGGGACCCAACTGGAAGTGCGCGACGCGCCGTGAAAATTGTGTGGGACTCGATTGGAAGTGCGCGACGCTCCGTGGAAAATGTACGGGACCCGACTGGAAGTGCGCGACGCTCCGTGGAAAATGTACGGGACCCGACTGGAAGTGCACCGCGCGCTCGACTGGAAGTGCGCCACGCGCCGTGGAAAGTGTGTGGGACCCAACTGGAAGTGCGCGACGCGCCGCAGAAAGTGTGCTGGACCCGACTGGATGTGCGCGACGCGCCGTGTAAAGTGTGCGGGACCCGACTGGAAGTGCGCGACGCGCCGTGGAAAGTGTGCGGGACCCGACTGGAAGTGCGTCACGCGCCGTGGAAAGTGTGCGGGAAAAAACTGGAAGTGCGCCACGCGCCGTGGAAAGTGTGTGGGACCCAACTGGAAGTGCGCGACGCGCCGTGTAAAGTGTGTGGGACCCAACTGGAAGTGCGCGACGCGCCGTGGAAATCGTGTGGGACTCGACTGGAAGTGCGCCACGCGCCGTGGAAAGTGTGTGGGACCCAACTGGAAGTGCGCGACGCGCCGTGAAAAGTGTGCGGGACCCGACTGGAAGTGCGCGACGCGCCGTGGAAGGTGCGGGCGACCCAACTGAAAGTGCGCGACGCGCCGTGGAAAGTGTGCGGGACCCGACTGGAAGTGCGCGACGCGCCGTGGAAAGTGTGCGGGACCAGACTGGAAGTGCGCGACGCGCCGTGGAAAATGTGCAGGACCCGACTGGAAGTGCGCCACGCGCCGTGGAAAGTGTGTGGGACTCGACTGGAAGTGCGCCACGCGCCGTGGAAAGTGCGTGGGACCCAACTGGAAATGCGCCGCGCGCCGTGAAAGTGTGTGGGACCCAACTGGAAGTGCGCGACGCGCCGTGGAAAGTGTGCGGGACCCGACTGGAAGTGCGTCACGCGCCGTGGAAAGTGTACAGGACCCAACTGGAAGTGCGCGACGCGCCGTGGAAAATGTGCAGGACCCGACTGGAAGTGCGCCACGCGCCGTGGAAAGTGTGTGGGACTCGACTGGAAGTGCGCCACGCGCCGTGGAAAGTGCGTGAGACCCAACTGGAAGTGCGCGGCGCGCCGTGGAAAGTGTGTAGGACCCAACTGGAAGTGCGCGACGCGCCGTGGAAAGTGTGCGGGACCCGAATGGAAGTGCGCCACGCGCCGTGGAAAGTGTGTGGGACCCAACTGGAAAAGCGCGACGCGCCGTGGAAAGTGTGCGGGACCCGACTGAAAAAGCACGACGCTCCGTGGAAAGTGTGCGGGACCCGACTGGAAGTGCGCCACGCGCCGTGGAAAGTGCGTGGGACCCAACTGGAAGTGCGCGGCGCGCCGTGGAAAGTGTGTGGGACCCAACTGGAAGTGCGCGACGCGCCGTGGAAAGTGTGCGGGACCCGACTGCAAGTGCGCGACGCGCCGTGGAAAGTGTGCGGGACCCGACTGGAAGTGCGCCATGCGCCGTGGAAAGTGTGCGGGACCCGACTGGAAGTGCGCCACGCGCCGTGGAAGGTGTGCGGGACCCGACTGGAAGTGCGCCACGCGCCATGGAAAGTGTGTGGGACCCAACTGGAAGTGCGCGACGCGCCGTGGAAAGTGTGCGGGACCCGACTGGAAGTGCGTCACGCGCCGTGGAAAGTGTGCGGGACAAAACTGGAAGTGCGCCACGCCCGTGGAAAGTGTGTGGGACTCTAGTGGAAGTGCGCGACGCGCCGTGGAAAGTGTGTGGGACCCAACTGGAAGTGCGCGACGCGCCGTGAAAATTGTGTGGGACTCGATTGGAAGTGCGCGACGCTCCGTGGAAAATGTACGGGACCCGACTGGAAGTGCGCGACGCGCCGTGGAAAGTGTGTGGGACTCGACTGGAAGTGCGCCACGCGCCGTGGAAAGTGCGTGGGACCCAAGTGGAAGTGCGCGGCGCGCCGTGGAAAGTGTGCGGGACCCGACTGGAAGTGCGCCACGCGCCGTGGAAAGTGCGTGGGACCCGACTGGAAGTGCGCCACGCGCCGTGGAAGGTGTGCGGGACCCGACTGGAAGTGCGCGACGCGCCGTGGAAAGTGTGCGGGACCCGACTGGAAGTGCGTCACGCGCCGTGGAAAGTGTGCGGGACAAAACTGGAAGTGCGCCACGCCCGTGGAAAGTGTGTGGGACTCTAGTGGAAGTGCGCGACGCGCCGTGGAAAGTGTGCAGGACCCGACTGGAAGTGCGCGACGCGCCGTGGAAAAAGTACAGGACCCAACTGGAAGTGCGCGACGCGCCGTGGAAAGTGTGTGGGACCCGACTGGAAGTGCGCCACGCGCCGTGGAAAGTGTGCGGGACCCAACTGGAAGTGCTCGACGCGCCGTGGAAAATGTGTGGGACCCAACTGGTAGTGCGCGACACGCCGTGGAAAGTGTGTGGGACCTGACTGGAAGTGCGCCACGCGCCGTGGAAAAAGTACAGGACCCAACTGGAAGTGCGCGACGCGCCGTGGAAAATGTGTGGGACCCAACTGGTAGTGCGCCACGCGCCGTAGAAAGTGTGCGGGACCCAACTGGAAGTGCGCGACGCGCCGTGGAAAGTGTGAGGGACCCGACTGGAAGTGCGCGACGCGCCGTGGAAAGTGTGCGGGACCCGACTGGAAGTGCGCGACGCTCCGTGGAAAGTTTGAGGGACCCGACTGGAAGTGCGCGACGCGCCATGGAAAGTGTGCGAGACCCGACTGGAAGTGCGCGACGCGCCGTGGAAAGTGTGCGCGACCCGACTGGAAGTGCGCGACGCGCCGTGGAAAGTGTGCGGGACCCGACTGGAAGTGCGCCACGCGCCGTGGAAAGTGTGCGGGACACAACTGAAGGTGCGCCACGCGCAGCGGAAAGTGTGCGGAACCCGACTGAAAGTGCGCGACGCGCGGTGGAAAGTGTGCGGGACCCAACTGAGGGTACGCCAAGCGTCGTTAGAAGTGTGCGGGACACAACTGAAGGTGCGCCACGCGCAGCGGAAAGTGTGTGGGACCCGACTGGAAGTGCGCGACGCGCGGTGGAAAGTGTGCGGGACCCGACTGGAAGTGCGCGACGCGCGGTGGAAAGTGTGCGGGACCCGACTGGAAGTGCGCGACGCGCCATGGAAGGTGCGGGCGACCCAACTGGAAGTGCGCGACGCGCCGTGGAAATCGTGTGGGACTCGACTGGAAGTGCGCCACGCGCCGTGGAAAGTGTGTGGGACCCAACTGGAAGTGCGCGACGCACCGTGGAAAGTGTGCGGGACCCGACTGGAAGTGCGCGACGCGCCATGGAAGGTGCGGGCGACCCAACTGGAAGTGCGCGACGCGCCGCGGAAAGTGTGCGGGACCCGACTGGAAGTGCGCGACGCGCCGTGGAAAGTGTGCGGGACCAGACTGGAAGTGAGCCACGCGCCGTGGAAAGTGTGTGGGACTCGACTGGAAGTGCGCGACGCGCCGTGGAAAGTGTGCGGGACACAACTGGAAGTGCGCGACGCGCCGTGGAGAAGTGTGTGGGACTCGACTGGAAGTGCGCCACGCGCCGTAGAAAGTGTGTGGGACACAACTGGAAGTGCGCGACGCGCCGTGGAAAGTGTGTGGGACTCGACTGGAAGTGCGCCACGCGCCGTAGAAAGTGTGTGGGACTCGACTGGAAGTGCGCGACGCGCCGTGTAAAATGTGCGGAACCCGACTGGAAGTGCGTCACGCGCCGTGGAAAGTGTACAGGACCCAACTGGAAGTGCGCGACGCGCCGTGGAAAATGTGCAGGACCCGACTGGAAGTGCGCCACGCGCCGTGGAAAGCGTGTGGAACTCGACTGGAAGTGCGCCACGCGCCGTGGAAAGTGTGCAGGACCCAACTGGAAGTGCGCGACGCGCCGTGGAAAATGTGCAGGACCCGACTGGAAGTGCGCCACGCGCCGTGGAAAGCGTGTGGAACTCGACTGGAAGTGCGCCACGCGCCGTGGAAAGTGTGTGGGATCCAACTGGAAGTGCGCGACGCGCCGTGGAAAGTGTGCGGGACCCCACTGGAAGTGCGCGACGCGCCGTGGAAAAGTGCGGGACCCGACTGGAAGTGCGCCACGCGCCGTGGAAAGTGCGTGGGACCCAACTGGGAGTGCGCGGCGCGCCGTGGAAAGTGTGTGGGACCCAACTGGAAGTGCGCGACGCGCCGCAGAAAGTGTGCGGGACCCGACTGGAAGTGCGCGACGCGCCGTGGAAAGTGTGCGGGACCCGACTGGAAGTGCGCGACGCGCCGTAGAAAGTGTGCGGGACTTGACTGGAAGTGCGCGACGCTCCGTGGAAAATGTACGGGACCCGACTGGAAGTGCACCGCGCGCTCGACTGGAAGTGCGCCACGCGCCGTGGAAATTGTGTGGGACTCGACTGGAAGTGCGCCACGCGCCATGGAAAGTGTGTGGGACCCAACTGGAAAAGCGCGACGCGCCGTGGAAAGTGTGCGGGACCCGACTGAAAAAGCACGACGCTCCGTGGAAAGTGTGCGGGACCCGACTGGAAGTGCGCGACGCGCCGTGGAAGGTGCGGGCGACCCAACTGGAAGTGC
Source organism: Aplectana chamaeleonis (assembly GCA_029168955.1). NCBI lineage: Eukaryota > Metazoa > Nematoda > Chromadorea > Rhabditida > Cosmocercidae > Aplectana > Aplectana chamaeleonis. The sequence goes on from JAPDOI010001959.1 coordinate 53,125, forward strand.
GCGACGCGCCGTGGAAAGTGTGCGGGACCCGACTGGAAGTGCGCGACGCGCCGTGGAAAGTGTGCGGGACTCGACTGGAAGTGCGCGACGCGCCGTGGAAAGTGTGTGGGACTCGACTGGAAGTGCGCCACGCGCCGTGGAAAGTGTGTGCGACTCAACTGGAAGTGCGCCACGCGCCGTAGAAAGTGTGTGGGACTCGACTGGAAGTGCGCAACGCGCCGTGGAAGGTGCGGACGACCCAACTGGAAGTGCGCGACGCTCCGTGGAAAATGTACGGGACCCGACTGGAAGTGCGCCACGCGCCGTGAAAACTGTGTAGGACTCGACTGGAGGTGCGCGACGCGCCGTGGAAAGTGTGTGGGACTCTACTGGAAGTGCGCGACGCGCCGTGGAAGGTGAGGGCGACCCAACTGGAAGTGCGCGACGCTCCGTGGAAAATGTACGGGACCCGACTGGAAGTGCGCGACGCGTCGTGGAAAATGTGCAGGACCCGACTGGAAGTGCGCCACGCGCCGTGGAAAGTGTGTGGGACTCGACTGGAAGTGCGCCACGCGCCGTGGAAAGTGCGTGGGACCCAACTGGAAGTGCGCGGCGCGCCGTGGAAAGTGAGTGGGACCCAACAGGAAGGGCGCGACGCGCCGTGGGAAGTGTGTGGGACGCGACTGGAAGTGCGTCACGCGCCGTGGAAAGTGTACAGGACCCAACTGGAAGTGCGCGACGCGCCGTGGAAAATGTGCAATACCCGACTGGAAGTGCGCCACGCGCCGTGGAAAGCGTGTGGAACTCGACTGGAAGTGCGCCACGCGCCGTGGAAAGTGTGCAGGACCCAACTGGAAGTGCACGACGCGCCGTGGAAAGTGTGCAGGACCCAACTGGAAGTGAGCCACGCGCCGTGGAAAGTGTGTGTGATCCAACTGGAAGTGCGCCACGCGCCGTGGAAAGTGTGTGGGACCCAACTGGAAAAGCGCGACGCGCCGTGGAAAGTGTGCGGGACCCGACTGGAAGTGCGCGACGCGCCGTGGAAAGTGTTTGAGACTCGACTGGAAGTGCGCGACGCGCCGTGGAAAGTGTGCGGGACACAACTGGAAGTGCGCCACGCGCTGTAGAAAGTGTGTGGGACTCGACTGGAAGTGCGCGACGCGCCGTGGAAAGTGTGCGGGACCCAACTGGAAGTGCGCCACGCGCCGTGGAAAGTGTGTGGGACTCGACTGGAAGTGCGCGACGCGCCATGGAAAGTGTGTGGGATCCAACTGGAAGTGCGCGACGCGCCGTGGAAAGTGTTTGAGACTCGACTGGAAGTGCGCGACGCGCCGTGGAAAGTGTGCGGGACCCAACTGGAAGTGCGCCACGCGCCGTGGAAAGTGTGCGGGACCCGACTGGAAGTGCGCGACGCTCCGTGGAAAATGTGCGGGACCCCAGTGGAAGTGCGCGACGCGCCGTGGAAAGTGTGCGCGACCCAACTGGAAGTGCGCCACGCACCGTGAAAAGTGTGCGGAACCCGACTGGAAGTAAGCCACGCGCCGTGGAAAGTGTGTGGGACCCAACTGGAAGTGCGCGACGCTCCGTGGAAAATGTGCGGGACCCCAGTGGAAGTGCGCGACGCGCCGTGGAAAGTGTGTGGGACTCGACTGGAAGAGCGCGACGCGCCGTCGAATGTGTGCGGGACCCAACTGAAAGTGCGCGACGCGCCGGGGAAAATGTGCGGAACCCGACTGGAAGTGCGCGACGCGCCGTGGAAAGTATGTGGGACCCAACTAGAAGTGCGCGACGCGCCGTGGAAAGTGTGGGACCCGACTGGAAGTGCGCGACGCGCCGTGGAAAGTGTGCGGGACCCGACTGGAAGTGCGCGACGCTCCGTGGAAAGTGTGTGGGACCCAACTGGAAGTGCGCGACGCGCCGTGGAAAGTGTGTGGGACCCAACTGGAAGTGCGCGACGCTCCGTGGAAAGTGTGCGGGACTCGACTGGAAGTGCGCGACGCACTGTGGAAAGTGTGCGGGACCCGACTGGAAGTGCGCGACGCTCCGTGGAAAATGTGCGGGACCCCACTGGAAGTGCGCGACGCGCCGTGGAAAGTGTGTGGGACCCGACTGGAAGTGCGCCACGCGCCGTGGAAAGTGTGTGGGACTCGACTGGAAGTGCGCCACGCGCCGTGGAAAGTGTGTGGGACCCAACTGGAAGTGCGCGACGCGCCGTGGAAAGTGTGAGGGACCCGACTGGAAGTGCGCGAAGCGCCGTGGAAAGTGCGCGGGACTCGACTGGAAGTAAGCCACGCGCCGTGGAAAGTGTGTGGGACACAACTGGAAGTGCGCGACGCTCCGTGGAAAATCTGCGGGACCCCACTGGAAGTGCGCGACGCACCGTGGAAAGTGTGAGAAGCCCGACTGGAAGTGCGCGACGCGCCGTGGAAAGTGTACGGGACCCAAATGGAAGTGCGCCACGCGCCGTGGAAAGTGTGTGTGGGACTCGACTGGAAGTGCGCGGCGCGCCGTGGAAAGTGTGCGGAACCCGACTGGAAGTGCGCGACGCGCCGTGGAAAGTGTGCGGAACCCGACTGGAAGTGCGCGACGCTCCGTGGAAAAAGTGCGGGACCCGACTGGAAGTGCGCGACGCGCCGTGGAAAATGTGCAGGACCCGACTGGAAGTGCGCCACGCGCCGTGGAAAGTGTGTGGGACTCGACTGGAAGTGTGCCACGCGCCGCGGAAAGCGTGTTGGACCCAACTGGAAGTGAGCCACGCGCCGTGGAAAGTGTGCAGGACCCAACTGGAAGTGAGCCACGCGCCGTGGAAAGTGTGTGTGATCCAACTGGAAGTGCGCCACGCGCCGTGGAAAGTGTGTGGGACCCAACTGGAAAAGCGCGACGCGCCGTGGAAAGTGTGCGGGACCCGACTGGAAGTGCGCGACGCGCCGTGGAAAGTGTTTGAGACTCGACTGGAAGTGCGCGACGCGCCGTGGAAAGTGTGCGGGACCCAACTGGAAGTGCGCCACGCGCCGTGGAAAGTGTGTGGGACTCGACTGGAAGTGCGCGACGCACCGTGGAAAGTGTGTGGGACCCAACTGGAAGTGCGCCACGCGCCATGGAAAGTGTGTGGGACTCGACTGGAAGTGCGCCACGCGCCGTAGAAAGTGTGCGGGACCCAACTGGAAGTGCGCCACGCGCCGTGGAAAGTGTGTGGGACTCGACTGGAAGTGCGCGACGCGCCGTGGAAAGTGTGCGGGACACAACTGGAAGTGCGCGACGCGCCGTGGAAAGTGTGTGGGACTCGACTGAAGACGCGCCACGTGGAAAGTGCGGCCACGCGACCGTGGAAGTGCGACGCCAGTGTGTGGGACTCGACTGGAAGTGCGCGACGCGCCGTGGAAAATGTGCGGAACCCGACTGGAAGTGCGTCACGCGCCGTGGAAAGTGTACAGGACCCAACTGGAAGTGCGCGACGCGCCGTGGAAAATGTGCAGGACCCGACTGGAAGTGCGCCACGCGCCGTGGAAAGCGTGTGGAACTCGACTGGAAGTGCGCCACGCGCCGTGGAAAGTGTGCAGGACCCAACTGGAAGTGCACGACGCGCCGTGGAAAATGTGCAGGACCCGACTGGAAGTGAGCCACGCGCCGTGGAAAGTGTGTGTGACCCAACTGGAAGTGCGCCACGCGCCGTGGAAAGTGTGTGGGACCCAACTGGAAAAGCGCGACGCGCCGTGGAAAGTGTGCGGGACCCGACTGGAAGTGCGCGACGCGCCGTGGAAAGTGTTTGAGACTCGACTGGAAGTGCGCGACGCGCCGTGAAAAGTGTGCGGGACCCAACTGGAAGTGCGCCACGCGCCGTGGAAAGTGTGTGGGACTCGACTGGAAGTGCGCGACGCGCCGTGGAAAGTGTGCGGGACACAACTGGAAGTGCGCGACGCGCCGTGGAAAGTGTGTGGGACTCGACTGGAAGTGCGCCACGCGCCGTGGAAAGGTGTGTGGGACTCAACTGGAAGTGCGCCACGCGCCGTGGAAAGTGTGTGGGACTCGACTGGAAGTGCGCGACGCGCCGTGGAAAGTGTGCGGGACACAACTGGAAGTGCGCGACGCGCCGTGGAAAGTGTGCGGGACACAACTGGAAGTGCGCGACGCGCCGTGGAAAGTGTGTGGGACTCGACTGGAAGTGCGCCACGCGCCGTGGAAAGTGTGTGGGACTCGACTGGAAGTGCGCGACGCGCCGTGGAAAGTGTGTGGGACTCGACTGGAAGTGCGCGACGCGCCGTGGAAGGTGAGGGCGACCCAACTGCAAGTGCGCGACGCTCCGTGGAAAATGTGCGGGACCCGACTGGAAGTAGGCCACGCGCCCTGGAAAGTGTGTGGGACCCAACTGGAAGTTCGCCACGCGCCGTGGAAAGTGTGCGGGACCCGACTGGAAGTGCGCGACGCGCCGTGGAAAGTGTGTGGGACCCGACTGGAAGTGCGCGACGCTCCGTGGAAAGTGAGCGGGGCCCAACTGGAAGTGCGCGACGCGCCGTGGAAAGTGTGCGGGGACCCAACTGGAAAATGCGCGACACGCGCCGTGGAAAGTGTGCGGGACCCGACTGGAAGTGCGCGACGCGCCGTGGAAAGTGTGTGGGACCCAACTGGAAGTGCGCGACGCGCCGTGGAAAGATGTGTGGGACTCTACTGGAAGTGCGCGACGCGCCGTGGAAGATGTGCGGGACCCAACTGGGAGTGCGCGACGCGCAGTGGAAAGTGTGTGGGACCCGACTGGAAGTGCGCGACGCGCCGTGGAAAGTGTGCGGGACCCGACTGGAAGTGCGCGACGCGCCGTGGAAAGTGTGTGGGACCCGACTGGAAATGTGCGACGCGCAGTGGAAAGTGTGTGGGACCCGACTGGAAGTGCGCGACGCGCCGTGGAAAGTGTGCGGGACCCGACTGGAAGTGCGCGACGCGCCGTGGAAAGTGTGTGGGACCCGACTGGAAGTGCGCGACGCGCCGTGGAAAGTGTAAGGGTCCCGACTGGAAGTAAGCCACGCGCCGTGGAAAGTGTGTGGGACCCAACTAGAAGTGCGCGACGCGCCGTGGAAAGTGTAAGGGTCCCGACTGGAAGTAAGCCACGCGCCGTGGAAAGTGTGTGGGACCCAACTGCAAGTGCGCGAAACGCCGTGTAAAGTGTGCGGGACCCAACTGCAAGTGCGCGACCCGCCGTGTAAAGTGTGTGGGACCCAACTGGAAGTGAGCGACGCGCCGTGGAAAGTGTGTGGGACCCGAGTAGAAGTGCGCGACGCACCGTGGAAAGTGTGCGGTACTAACTGGAAGTGCGCCACGCGCCGTGGAAAGTGTGCGGGACTCGACTGGAAGTGCGCCACGCGCCGTAGAAAGTGTGTGGGACTCGACTGGAAGTGCGCGACGCGCCGTGGAAGGTGCGGGCGACCCAACTGGAAGTGCGCGACGCGCCGTGGAAAGTGTGCGGAACCCGACTGGAAGTAAGCCACGCGCCGTGGAAGGTGCGGGCGACTCCATCTGAAGGCGCGACGCGCCGTGAAAGTGTGTGGGACTCGACTGGAAGTGCGCCACGCGCCGTGGAAAGTGTGTGGGACTCGACTGGAAGTGCGCGACGCGCCGTGGAAAGTGTGCGGGACCCAACTGGAAGTGCGCGACGCGCCGTGGAAAGTGTGTGGGACCCGACTGGAAGTGCGCCACGCGCCGTGGAAAGTGTGCGGGACCCGACTGGAAGTGCGCGACGCGCCGTGGAAAGTGTGTGGAACCTAACTGGAAGTGCGCCACGAGCCGTGGAAAGTGTGTGGGACCCGACTGTAAAGGCGCCATGCGCCGTGGAAAGTGTGCGGGACCCAACTGGAAGTGCGCGACGCGCCGTGGAAAATGTGTGGGACCCAACTGGTAGTGCGCCACGCGTCGTTGGAAGTGTGCGGGACCCAACTGGAAGTGCGCGACGCGCCGTGGAAAGTGTGAGTGTGAAGTGCGCCACGCGCCGTGGAAAGTGTGCGGGACCGGACTGGAAGTGCGCCATGCGCCGTGGAAAGTGTGCGGGACACAACTGGAAGTGCGCGACGCGCCGTGGAAAGTGTGTGGGACTCGACTGGAAGTGCGCCACGCGCCGTAGAAAGTGTGTGGGACTCGACTGGAAGTGCGCGACGCGCCGTGGAAAATGTGCGGAACCCGACTGGAAGTGCGTCACGCGCCGTGGAAAGTGTGTGGGACCCAACTGGAAAAGCGCGACGCGCCGTGGAAAGTGTGCGGGACCCGACTGGAAGTGCGCGACGCGCCGTGGAAAGTGTTTGAGACTCGACTGGAAGTGCGCGACGCGCCGTGAAAAGTGTGCGGGACCCAACTGGAAGTGCGCCACGCGCCGTGGAAAGTGTGTGGGACTCGACTGGAAGTGCGCGACGCGCCGTGGAAAGTGTGCGGGACACAACTGGAAGTGCGCGACGCGCCGTGGAAAGTGTGTGGGACTCGACTGGAAGTGCGCCACGCGCCGTAGAAAGTGTGTGGGACTCGACTGGAAGTGCGCCACGCGCCGTGGAAAGTGTTCGAGATCCGACTGGAAGTGCGCGAAGCGCCGTGGAAAGTGTGCGGGACACAACTGGAAGTGCGCGACGCGCCGTGGAAAGTGTGTGGGACTCGACTGGAAGTGCGCGACGCGCCGTGGAAAGTGTGCGGGACCCGATTGGAAGTGCGCCACGCGCCGTGGAAGGTGTGCGGGACCCGACTGGAAGTGCGCCACGCGCCATGGAAAGTGTGTGGGACACAACTGGAAGTGCGCCACGCGCCGTAGAAAGTGTGTGGGACTCGACTGGAAGTGCGCAACGCGCCGTGGAAGGTGCGGGCGACCCAACTGGAAGTGCGCCACGCGCCGTAGAAAGTGTGTGGGACTTGACTGGAAGTGCGCAACGCGCCGTGGAAGGTGCGGGCGACCCAACTGGAAGTGCGCGACGCTCCGTGGAAAATGTACGGGACCCGACTGGAAGTGCGCCACGCGCCGTGAAAACTGTGTGGGACTCGACTGGAGGTGCGCGACGCGCCGTGGAAAGTGTGTGAGACTCTACTGGAAGTGCGCGACGCGCCGTGGAAGGTGCGGGCGACCCAACTGGAAGTGCGCGACGCGCCGTGGGAAGTGTGTGGGACCCAACTGGAAGTGCGCGACGCGTCGTGGAAAATGTGCAGGACCCGACTGGAAGTGCGCCACGCGCCGTGGAAAGTGTGTGGGACTCGACTGGAAGTGCGCCACGCGCCGTGGAAAGTGCGTGGGACCCAACTGGAAGTGCGCGGCGCGCCGTGGAAAGTGTGTGGGACCCAACTGGAAGTGCGCGCCGCGCCGTGGAAAGTGTGTGGGACCCAACTGGAAGTGCGCGCCGCGCCGTGGAAAGTGTGTGGGACTCGACTGGAAGTGCGCGACGCGCCATGGAAAGTGTGTGGGACTCGACTGGAAGTGCGCCACGCGCCGTGGAAAAGGTGTGGAACCCGACTAGAAGTGCGCTACGCGCTGTGGAAAGTCTGCGGGACCCAACTGGAAATGCGCGACGCGCCGTTGCGGGACCCAACTGGAAAAGCGCGACGCGCTATGGAAAGTGTGAGGTACTCAATTGAAAGTGTGCTACGCGCTGTGGAAAGTCTGTGGGACCCAACTGGGAGTGCGCGACGCGCCGTGGAAAGTATGTGGGACCCTAATGGAAGTGCGCGACGCGCCGTGGAAAGTGTGCGGTACCCAACTGGAAGTGCGCCACGCGCCGTGGAAAGTGTACAGGACCCAACTGGAAGTGCGCGACGCGCCGTGGAAAATGTGCAGGACCCGACTGGAAGTGCGCCACGCGCCGTGGAAAGCGTGTGGAACTCGACTGGAAGTGCGCCACGCGCCGTGGAAAGTGTGCAGGACCCAACTGGAAGTGCACGACGCGCCGTGGAAAATGTGCAGGACCCGACTGGAAGTGAGCCACGCGCCGTGGAAAGTGTGTGTGACCCAACTGGAAGTGCGCCACGCGCCGTGGAAAGTGTGTGGGACCCAACTGGAAAAGCGCGACGCGCCGTGGAAAGTGTGCGGGACCCGACTGGAAGTGCGCGACGCGCCGTGGAAAGTGTTTGAGACTCGACTGGAAGTGCGCGACGCGCTCCGTGGAAAGTGTGCGGGACCCAACTGGAAGTGCGCCACGCGCCGTGGAAAGTGTGTGGGACTCGACTGGAAGTGCGCGACGCGCCGTGGAAAGTGTGCGGGACCCGACTGGAAGTGCGCGGCGCGCCGGGGAAAGTGTGTGGGACCCAACTGGAAGTGCGCCACGCGCCGTGGAAAGTGTGCAGGACCCAACTGGAAGTGCGCCACGCGCCGTGGAAAGTGTGTGGGACTCGACTGGAAGTGCGCCACGCGCCGTAGAAAGTGTGTGGGACCCAACTGGAAGTGCACGACGCGCCGTGGAAAGTGTGTGGGACTCGACTGGAAGTGCGCGACGCGCCGTGGAAAATGTGCGGGACCCATCTGGAAGTGCGCGACGCGCCGTGGAAAGTGTGTGGGACTCGACTGGAAGTGCGCCACGCGCCGTGGAAAGTGTGTGGGACTCGACTGGAAGTGCGCCACGCGCCGTGGAAAGTGTGTGGGACTCGACTGGAAGTACGCGACGCGCCGTGGAAGGTGCACGCGACCCGACTGGAAGTGCGCGGCGCGCCGCTGAAAGTGTGCGGAACCCGACTGGAAGTAAGCCACGCGCCGTGGAAGGTGCGGGCGACCCAACTGGAAGTGCGAGACGCGCCGTGGAAAGTGTGCGGGACCCGACTGGAAGTGCGAGACGCGCCGTGGAAAGTGTGCAAGACCCGACTGGAAGTGCGCGACGCGCCGTGGAAGGTGCGGGCGACCCAACTGGAAGTGCGCGACGCGCCGTGGAAAGTGTGTGGGACTCGACTGGAAGTGCGCCACGCGCCGTGGAAGGTGCGGGCGACCCAACTGGAAGTGCGCGACGCGCCGTGAAAACTGTGTGGGACTCGACTGGAGGTGCGCGACGCGCCGTGGAAAGTGTGTGGGACTCTACTGGAAATGCGCGACGCGCCGTGGAAAGTGCGGGCGACCCGACTGGAAGTGCGCCACGCGCCATGGAAAGTGTGTGGGACCCAACTGGAAGTGCGCGACGCGCCGTGGAAAGTGTGCGGGACCCGACTGGAAGTGCGTCACGCGCCGTGGAAAGTGTACAGGACCCAACTGGAAGTGCGCGACGCGCCGTGGAAAATGTGCAGGACCCGACTGGAAGTGCGCGACGCGCCGTGGAAAGTGTGTGGGACCCAACTGGAAGTGCGCGACGCGCCGTGGAAAGTGTGTGGGACCCGACTGGAAGTGCGTCACGCGCCGTGGAAAGTGTACAGGACCCAACTAAAAAGCGCGCGACGCGCCGTGGAAAATGTGCAGGACCCGACTGGAAGTGCGCCACGCGCCGTGGAAAGTGTGTGGGACCCAACTGGAAGTGCGCGACGCTCCGTGGAAAGTGTGCGGGACCCGACTGGAAGTGCGCCACGCGCCGTGGAAAGTGTGTGGGACTCGACTGGAAGTGCGCGACGCGCCGTGGAAAGTGTGCGGGACCCGACTGGAAGTGCGCGGCGCGCCGTGGAAAGTGTGCAGGACCCAACTGGAAGTGCGCCACGCGCCGTGGAAAGTGTGTGGGACTCGACTGGAAGTGCGCCACGCGCCGTGGAAAATGTGCAGGACCCAACTGGAAGTGCACGACGCGCCGTGGAAAGTGTGTGGGACTCGACTGGAAGTGCGCGACGCTCCGTGGAAAATGTACGGGACCCATCTGGAAGTGCGCGACGCGCCGTGGAAAGTGTGTGGGACTCGACTGGAAGTGCGCCACGCGCCGTGGAAAGTGTGTGGGACTCGACTAGAAGTGCGCCACGCGCCGTAGAAAGTGTGTGGGACTCGACTGGAAGTACGCAAAGCGCCGTGGAAGGTGCACGCGACCCAACTGGAAGTGCGCGACGCTCCGTGGTAAATGTACGGGACCCGACTGAAAGTGCGCCACGCGCCGTGGAAGGTGCGGGCGACCCAACTGGAAGTGCGCGACGCGCCGTGGAAAGTGTGTGGGACTCGACTGGAAGTGCGCCACGCGCCGTAGAAAGTGTGTGGGACTCGACTGGAAGTGCGCAACGCGCCGTGGAAGGTGCGGGCGACCCAACTGGAAGTGCGCGACGCGCCGTGGTAAATGTGCGGGACCCAACTGAAAGTGCGCCACGCGCCGTGGAAGGTGCGGGCGACCCAACTGGAAGTGCGCGACGCGCCGTGGAAAGTGTGTGGGACTCGACTGGAAGTGCGCGACGCGCCGTGGAAAGTGTGTGGGACTCTACTGGAAATGCGCGACGCGCCGTGGAGGGTGCGGGCGAGCCAACTGGAAGTGCGCGACGCACCGTGGAAAGTGTGTGGGACCCAACTGGAAGTGCGCGACGCGCCATGGAAAGTGTGCGGGACCCGACTGGAAGTGCGTCACGCGCCGTGGAAAGTGTACAGGACCCAACTGGAAGTGCGCGACGCGCCGTGGAAAATGTGCAGGACCCGACTGGAAGTGCGCGACGCGCCGTGGAAAGTGTGTGGAACCCAACTGGAAGTGCGCGACGCGCCGTGGAAAGTGTGTGGGACCCGAGTAGAAGTGCGCGACGCGCCGTGGAAAGTGTACGGGACACAACTGGAAGTGCGCGACGCGCCGTGGAAAATGTGCAGGACCCGACTGGAAGTGCGCCACGCGCCGTGGAAAGTGTGTGGGACCCAACTGGAAGTGCGCGACGCTCCGTGGAAAGTGTGTGGGACTCGACTGGAAGTGCGCGACGCGCCGTGGAAAGTGTGCGGGACCCGACTGGAAGTGCGCGGCGCGCCGTGGAAAGTGTGTGGGACCCAACTGGAAGTGCGCGACGCGCCGTGTAAAGTGTGTGGGACCCAATCGGAAGTGCGCGACGCGCCGTGGAAAATGTACGGGACCCATCTGGAAGTGCGCGACGCGCCGTGGAAAGTGTGTGGGACTCGACTGGAAGTGCGCCACGCGCCGTGTAAAGTGTGTGGGACTCGACTGGAAGTGCGCCACGCGCCGTAGAAATAGTGTGGGACTCGACTGGAAGTGCGCAAAGCGCCGTGGAAGGTGCGGGCAACCCAACTGGAAGTGCGCGACGCGCCGTGGTAAATGTGCGGGACCCGACTGGAAGTGCGCCACGCGCCGTGGAAAGTGCGGGCGACCCGACTGGAAGTGCGCGACGCGCCGTGGAAAGTGTGTGGGACTCGACTGGAAGTGCGCCACGCGCCGTAGAAAGTGTGTGGGACTCGACTGGAAGTGCGCAAAGCGCCGTGGAAGGTGCGGGCGACCAAACTGGAAGTGCGCGACGCTCCGTGGTAAATGTACGGGACCCGACTGAAAGTGCGCCACGCGCCGTGGAAGGTGCGGGCGACCCAACTGGAAGTGCGCGACGCTCCGTGGAAAATGTACGGGACCCGACTGGAAGTGCGCCACGCGCCGTGGAAGGTGCGGGCGACCCAACTGGAAGTGCGCGACGCGCCGTGAAAACTGTGTGGGACTCGACTGGAGGTGCGCGACGCGCCGTGGAAAGTGTGTGAGACTCTACTGGAAGTGCGCGACGCGCCGTGGAAGGTGCGGGCGACCCAACTGGAAGTGCGCGACGCGCCGTGGGAAGTGTGTGGGACCCAACTGGAAGTGCGCGACGCGCCGTGGAAAATGTGCAGGACCCGACTGGAAGTGCGCCACGCGCCGTGGAAAGTGTGTGGGACTCGACTGGAAGTGCGCCACGCGCCGTGGAAAGTGCGTGGGACCCAACTGGAAGTGCGCGGCGCGCCGTGGAAAGTGTGTGGGACCCAACTGGAAGTGCGCGACGCGCCGTGGAAAGTGTGTGGGACTCGACTGGAAGTGCGTCACGCGCCGTGGAAAGTGTGTGGGACTCGACTGGAAGTGCGTGACGCGCCATGGAAAGTGTGTGGGACTCGACTGGAAGTGTGCCACGCGCCGCGGAAAGCGTGTTGGACCCAACTGGAAGTGAGCCACGCGCCGTGGAAAGTGTGCAGGACCCAACTGGAAGTGCACGACGCGCCGTGGAAAGTGTGTTGGACCCAACTGGAAAAGCGCGACGCGCCGTGGAAAGTGTGCGGGACCCGATTGGAAGTGCGCGACGCGCCGTGGAAAGTGTTTGAGACTCGACTGGAAGTGCGCGACGCGCCGTGGAAAGTGTTTGAGACTCGACTGGAAGTGTGCGACGCGCCGTGGAAAGTGTGCGGAACCCGACTGGAAGTGCGTCACGCGCCGTGGAAAGTGTGCAGGACCCAACTGGAAGTGCACGACGCGCCGTGGAAAGTGTGTTGGACCCAACTGGAAGTGCGCCACGCGCCGTGGAAAGCGTGTGGAACTCGACTGGAAGTGCGCCACGCGCCGTGGAAAGTGTGCAGGACCCAACTGGAAGTGCACGACGCGCCGTGGAAAATGTGCAGGACCCGACTGGAAGTGAGCCACGCGCCGTGGAAAGTGTGTGTGACCCAACTGGAAGTGCGCCACGCGCCGTGGAAAGTGTGTTGGACCCAACTGGAAAAGCGCGACGCGCCGTGGAAAGTGTGCGGGACCCGACTGGAAGTGCGCGACGCGCCGTGGAAAGTGTTTGAGACTCGACTGGAAGTGCGCGACGCTCCGTGGAAAGTGTGCGGGACCCGACTGGAAGTGCGCCACGCGCCGTGGAAAGTGTGTGGGACCCAACTGGAATTGCGCGACGCGCCGTGGAAAGTGTGCGGGACCCGACTGGAAGTGCGCGACGCGCCGTGGAAAGTGTGTGGGACCCAACTGGAAGTGCGCCACGCGCCGTGGAAAGTGTGTGGGACTCAAATGGAAGTGCGCCAAGCGCCGTGGAAAGTTGACCGGTGACTCGGACTGGAAGTGCGCCACGCGCCGTGGAAAGTGTGCAGGACCCAACTGGAAGTGCACGACGCGCCGTGGAAAATGTGCGGGACCCCAGTGGAAGTGCGCGACGCGCCGTGGAAAGTGTGCGGGACCCGACTGGAAGTGCGCGACGCGCCGTGGAAAGTGTGCGGGACCCGACTGGAAGTGCGCGACGCGCCGCTGAAAGTGTGCGGAACCCGACTGGAAGTAAGCCACGCGCCGTGGAAGGTGCGGGCGACCCAACTGGAAGTGCGAGACGCGCCGTGGAAAGTGTGCGGGACCCGACTGGAAGTGCGAGACGCGCCGTGGAAAGTGTGCGGGACCCGACTGGAAGTGCGCGACGCGCCGTGGAAAGTGTGCGCGACCCAACTGGAAGTGCGCCACGCACCGTGGAAAGTGTGCGGGACCCAACTGGAATTGCTCCAAGCTCCTTGGGAAGTGAGCGGGACTCAAATGGAAGCGCGCCACGAGCCGTGGAAAGTGTGCGTGACCCTATTGGAAGTGCGCGACGCGCCGTGGAAAGTGTGCGGGACCCGACTGGAAGTAAGCCACGCGCCGTGGAAGGTGCGGGCGACCCGACTGGAAGTGCGCGACGCGCCGTGGAAAGTGTGCGGGACCCGACTGGAAGTGCGCGACGCGCCGTGGAAAGTGTGCGGGACCCGACTGGAAGTGCGCGACGCGCCGTGGAAAGTGTGCGGGACCCGACTGGAAGTGCGCGACGCGCCGTGGAAAGTGTGCGGGACCCGACTGGAAGTGCGCGACGCGCCGTGGAAAGTGTGCGGGACCCGACTGGAAGTGCGCGACGCGCCGTGGAAAGTGTGCGGGACCCAACTGGAAGTGCGCGACGCGCCGTGGAAAGTGTGAGGGACCCGACTGGAAGTGCGCGACGCGCCGTGGAAAGTGTGTGGGACCCAACTAGAAGTGCGCGACGCGCCGTGGAAAGTGTGTGGGACCCAACTAGAAGTGCGCGACGCGCCGTGGAAAGTGTGCGCGACCCAACTGGAAGTGCGCGACGCGCCGTGGAAAGTGTGCGGGACCCGACTGGGAGAGCGACCAGCGCCGGGGAAAGTGTGCGGGACCCGACTGGGAGAGCGACCAGCGCCGCGGAAAGTGTGCGGAACCCGATCGGAAGTGCGCCAAGCGCCGTGGAAAGTGGAAGGGGCCCGACTGGGAGAGCGACCAGCGCCGGGGAGAGTGTGTGGGACCCGACTGGAAGTGCGCGACGCGCCGTGGAAAGTGTGAGGGACCCAACTGGAAGTGCGCGACGCGCCGTGGAAAGTGTACAGGACCCAACTGGAAGTGCGCGACGCGCCGTGGAAAGTGTGCGGGACCTGACTGGAAGTGCGCCACGCGCCGTGGAAAGTGTGCGGGACCCGACTGGAAGTGCGCGACGCGCCGTGGAAAATGTGTGGGACTCAACTGGTAGTGCGCCACGCGTCGCTGGAAGTGTGCGGGACCCAACTGGAAGTGCGCGACGCGCCGTGGAAAGTGTGCGGGACCCAACTGGTAGTGCGCGACGCGCCGTGGAAAGTGTGTGGGACCCGACTGGAAGTGCGCGACGCGCCGTGGAAAGTGTGCGGGACCCGACTGGAAGTGCGCGACGCTCCGTGGAAAATGTGCGGGACCCGACTGGAAGTAAGCCACGCGCCGTGGAAGGTGTGCGGGACCCGACTGGAAGTGCGCGACGCGCCGTGGAAAGTGTGCGGGACCCGACTGGAAGTAAGCCACGCGCCGTGGAAGGTGTGCGGGACCCGACTGGAAGTAAGCCACGCGCCGTGGAAGGTGCGGGCGACCCGACTGGAAGTGCGCGACGCGCCGTGGAAAGTGTGCGGGACCCGACTGGAAGTGCGCGACGCGCCGTGGAAAGTGTGCGGGACCCGACTGGAAGTGCGCGACGCGCCGTGGAAAGTTTGAGGGACCCGACTGGAAGTGCGCGACGCGCCGTGGAAAGTGTGTGGGACCCAACTGGGAGAGCGCGACGCGCCGTGGAAGGTGCGGGCGACCCGACTGGAAGTGCGCGACGCGCCGTGGAAAGTGTGAGGGACCCGACTGGAAGTGCGCGACGCGCCGTGGAAAGTGTGAGGGATCCGACTGGAAGTGCGCGACGCGCCGTGGAAAGTGTGTGGGACCCAACTGGAAGTGCGCGACGCTCCGTGGAAAATGTGGGGGCCCCACTGGAAGTGCGCGACGCGCTGTGGAAAGTGTGAGGGACCCGACTGGAAGTGCGCGACGCGCCGTGGAAAGTGTGAGGGACCCGACTGGAAGTGCGCGACGCGCCGTGGAAAGTGTGCGGGACCCGACTGGAAGTGCGCGACGCGCCGTGGAAAGTGTGCGGGACCCGACTGGAAGTGCGCGACGCGCCGTGGAAAGTGTGCGGGACCCGACTGGAAGTGCGCGACGCGCCGTGGAAAGTGTGCGGGACCCGACTGGAAGTGCGCGACGCGCCGTGGAAAGTGTGCGGGACCCGACTGGAAGTGCGCGACGCGCCGTGGAAAGTGTGCGGGACCCGACTGGAAGTGCGCGACGCGCCGTGGAAAGTGTGCGGGACCCGACTGGAAGTGCGCGACGCTCCGTGGAAAATGTGCGGGACCCCACTTGAAGTGCGCGACGCGCCGTGGAAAGTGTGCGGAACCCGATCGGAAGTGCGCGACGCTCCGTGGAAAGTTTGAAGGACCCGATTGGAAGTGCGCGACGCCCCGTGGAAACTGTGCGGGACCCGACTGGAAGTGCGCAAAGCGCCGTGGAAGGTGTGCGGGACCCAACAGGAAGTCCGCCACGCACCGTGGAAGGTGTCCGCGACCCGACTGGAAGTAAGCCACGCGCCGTGGAAGGTGCGGGCGACCCAACTGGAAGTGCGCGACGCGCCCTGGAAAGTGTGTGGGACCCAACTGGAAGTGCGCGACGCGCGGTGGAAAGTGTGCGGAACCCGACTGGAAGTAAGCCACGCGCCGTGGAAGGTGCGGGCGACCCAACTGGAAGTGCGAGACGCGCCGTGGAAAGTGTGCGGGACCCGACTGGAAGTAAGCCACGCGCCGTGGAAGGTGCGGGCGACCCGACTGGAAGTGCGCGACGCGCCGTGGAAAGTGTGCGGGACCCGACTGGAAGTGCGCGACGCGCCGTGGAAAGTGTGCGGGACCCGACTGGAAGTGCGCGACGCGCCGTGGAAAGTGTGCGGGACCCGACTGGAAGTGCGCGACGCTCCGTGGAAAGTTTGAGGGACCCGACTGGAAGTGCGCGACGCGCCGTGGAAAGTGTGAGGGACCCGACTGGAAGTGCGCGACGCGCCGTGGAAAGTGTGAGGGACCCGACTGGAAGTAAGCCACGCGCCGTGGAAAGTGTGAGGGACCCGACTGGAAGTGCGCGACGCGCCGTGGAAAGTGTGCGGGACCCGACTGGAAGTGCGCGACGCGCCGTGGAAAGTGTGCGGGACCCGACTGGAAGTGCGCGACGCGCCGTGGAAAGTGTGCGGGACCCGACTGGAAGTGCGCGACGCGCCGTGGAAAGTGTGTGGGACCCGACTGGAAGTGCGCGACGCGCCGTGGAAAGTGTGCGGGACCCGACTGGAAGTGCGCGACGCGCCGTGGAAAGTGTGCGGGACCCGACTGGAAGTGCGCGACGCGCCGTGGAAAGTGTGCGGGACCCGACTGGAAGTGCGCGACGCGCCGTGGAAAGTGTGCGGGACCCGACTGGAAGTGCGCGACGCTCCGTGGAAAGTTTGAGGGACCCGACTGGAAGTGCGCGACGCGCCGTGGAAAGTGTGCGGGACCCGACTGGAAGTAAGCCACGCGCCGTGGAAGGTGCGGGCGACCCGACTGGAAGTGCGCGACGCGCCGTGGAAAGTGTGCGGGACCCGACTGGAAGTGCGCGACGCGCCGTGGAAAGTTTGAGGGACCCGACTGGAAGTGCGCGACGCGCCGTGGAAAGTGTGCGGGACCCGACTGGAAGTGCGCGACGCTCCGTGGAAAATGTGCGGGACCCGACTGGAAGTAAGCCACGCGCCCTGGAAAGTGTGTGGGACCCAACTGGGAGAGCGCGACGCGCCGTGGAAGGTGCGGGCGACCCGACTGGAAGTGCGCGACGCGCCGTGGAAAGTGTGAGGGACCCGACTGGAAGTGCGCGACGCGCCGTGGAAAGTGTGCGGGACCCGACTGGAAGTGCGCGACGCTCCGTGGAAAGTTTGAGGGTCCCGACTGGAAGTAAGCCACGCGCCGTGGAAAGTGTGTGGGACCCAACTGGAAGTGCGCGACGCGCCGTGGAAAGTGTGTGGGACCCAACTGGAAGTGCGCGACGCTCCGTGGAAAATGTGCGGGACCCCACTGGAAGTGCGCGACGCGCCGTGGAAAGTGTGAGGGACCCGACTGGAAGTGCGCAACGCGCCGTGGAAAGTGTGCGGGACCTAACTGCAAGTGCGTCACGCGCCGTGGAAAGTGTGTGGGACCCAACTGGAAGTGCGCCACGCGCCGTGTAACGTGTGTGCGACCCGACTGTAAGTGCTCCACGCGCCGTGGAAAGTGTGCAGGACCCGACTGGAAGTGCGCAACGCGCCGTCGAAATTGTGCAGGACCCGACTGGAAGTGCGCAACGCGCCGTGGAAAGTGTGCAGGACCCGACTGGAAGTGCGCAACGCGCCGTCGAAATTGTGCAGGACCCGACTGGAAGTGCGCAACGCGCCGTCGAAATTGTGCAGGACCCGACTGGAAGTGCGCAACGCGCCGTGGAAAGTGTGCGCGACCCAACTGGAAGTGCGCAACGCGCCGTGGAAAGTGTGCGGGACCTAACTGCAAGTGCGTCACGCGCCGTGGAAAGTGTGTGGGACCCAACTGGAAGTGCGCAACGCGCCGTGGAAGGTGCGGGCGACCCAACTAGAAGTGCGCGACGCTCCGTGGAAAATGTACGGGACCCGACTGGAAGTGAGCCACGCGCCGTGGAAAGTGTGTGTGACCCAACTGGAAGTGCGCCACGCGCCGTGGAAAGTGTGTTGGACCCAACTGGAAAAGCGCGACGCGCCGTGGAAAGTGTGCGGGACCCGACTGGAAGTGCGCGACGCGCCGTGGAAAGTGTTTGAGACTCGACTGGAAGTGCGCGACGCGCCGTTGAAAGTGTGTGGGACTCGACTGGAAGTGCGCCACGCGCCGTGGAAAGTGTGTGGGACTCGACTGGAAGTGCGCCACGCGCCGTAGAAAGTGTGTGGGACTCGACTGGAAGTGCGCAACGCGCCGTGGAAGGTGCGGGCGACCCAACTGGAAGTGCGCGACGCTCCGTGGTAAGTGTACAGGACCCAACTGGAAGTGCGCCACGCGCCGTGGAAGGTGTGCGGGACCCGACTGGAAGTGCGCGACGCGCCGTGGAAGGTGAGGGCGACCCAACTGGAAGTGCGCGACGCTCCGTGGAAAATGTACGGGACCCGACTGGAAGTGCGCGACGCGTCGTGGAAAATGTGCAGGACCCGACTGGAAGTGCGCCACGCGCCGTGGAAAGTGTGTGGGACTCGACTGGAAGTGCGCCACGCGCCGTGGAAACTGTGCGGGAACCGACTGGAAGTGCGCCACGCGCCATGGAAAGTGCACGGGACCCAACTGGAAGTGGGCGACGCGCCGTAGAAAATGTGCAGGACCCAACTGGAAGTGCGCGACGCGCCGTGGAAAATGTGCAGGACCCGACTGGAAGTGCGCCACGCGCCGTGGAAAGTGTGTGGGACTGGACTGGAAGTGCGCCACGCGCCGTGGAAAGTGCGTGGGACCCAACTGGGAGTGCGCGGCGCGCCGTGGAAAGTGTGTGGGACCCAACTGGAAGTGCGCGACGCGCCGTGGAAAGTGTGTGGGACTCGACTGGAAGTGCGTCACGCGCCGTGGAAAGTGTGTGGGACTCGACTGGAAGTGCGTGACGCGCCATGGAAAGTGTGTGGGACTCGACTGGAAGTGTGCCACGCGCCGCGGAAAGCGTGTTGGACCCAACTGGAAGTGCGCGACGCGCCGTGGAAAGTGTGCAGGACCCAACTGGAAGTGCACGACGCGCCGTGGAAAGTTTGCGGGACCCAACTGGAAAAGCGCGACGCGCCGTGGAAAGTGTGCGGGACCCGATTGGAAGTGCGCGACGCGCCGTGGAAAGTGTTTGAGACTCGACTGGAAGTGCGCGACGCGCCGTGGAAAGTGTGTGGGACCCAACTGGAAGTGTGCGACGCGCCGTGGAAAGTGTGCGGAACCCGACTGGAAGTGCGTCACGCGCCGTGGAAAGTGTACAGGACCCAACTGGAAGTGCGCGACGCGCCGTGGAAAATGTGCAGGACCCGACTGGAAGTGCGCCACGCGCCGTGGAAAGCGTGTGGAACTCGACTGGAAGTGCGCCACGCGCCGTGGAAAGTGTGCAGGACCCAACTGGAAGTGCACGACGCGCCGTGGAAAATGTGCAGGACCCAACTGGAAGTGCACGACGCGCCGTGGAAAGTGTGTGGGACTCGACTGGAAGTGCGCGACGCTCCGTGGAAAATGTGCGAGACCCCACTTGAAGTGCGCGACGCGCCGTGGAAAGTGTGTGGGACTCGACTGGAAGTGCGCCACGCGCCGTAGAAAGTGTGTGGGACCCAACTGGAAAAGCGCGACGCGCCGTGGAAAGTGTGCGGGACCCGACTGGAAGTGCGCGACGCGCCGTGGAAAGTGTTTGAGACTCGACTGGAAGTGCGCGACGCTCCGTGGAAAGTGTGCGGGACCCAACTGGAAGTGCGCCACGCGCCGTGGAAAGTGTGTGGGACTCGACTGGAAGTGCGCGACGCGCCGTGGAAAGTGTGCGGGACCCGACTGGAAGTGCGCGGCGCGCCGTGGAAAGTGTGTGGGACCCAACTGGAAGTGCGCCACGCGCCGTGGAAAGTGTGCAGGACCCAACTGGAAGTGCGCCACGCGCCGTGGAAAGTGTGTGGGACTCGACTGGAAGTGCGCCACGCGCCGTGGAAAATGTGCAGGACCCAACTGGAAGTGCACGACGCGCCGTGGAAAGTGTGTGGGACTCGACTGGAAGTGCGCGACGCTCCGTGGAAAATGTACGGGACCCATCTGGAAGTGCGCGACGCGCCGTGGAAAGTGTGTGGGACTCGACTGGAAGTGCGCCACGCGCCGTGGAAAGTGTGCGGGACCCGACTGGAAGTGCGCGACGCGCCGTGGAAAGTGTTTGAGACTCGACTGGAAGTGCGCGACGCTCCGTGGAAAGTGTGCGGGACCCAACTGGAAGTGCGCCACGCGCCGTGGAAAGTGTGTGGGACTCGACTGGAAGTGCGCGACGCGCCGTGGAAAGTGTGTGGGACCCGACTGGAAGTGAGCCACGCGCCGTGGAAAGTGTGTGTGACCCAACTGGAAGTGCGCCACGCGCCGTGGAAAGTGTGTTGGACCCAACTGGAAAAGCGCGACGCGCCGTGGAAAGTGTGCGGGACCCGACTGGAAGTGCGCGACGCGCCGTGGAAAGTGTTTGAGACTCGACTGGAAGTGCGCGACGCTCCGTGGAAAGTGTGCGGGACCCAACTGGAAGTGCGCCACGCGCCGTGGAAAGTGTGTGGGACTCGACTGGAAGTGCGCGACGCGCCGTGGAAAGTGTGCGGGACCCGACTGGAAGTGCGCGGCGCGCCGTGGAAAGTGTGTGGGACCCAACTGGAAGTGCGCCACGCGCCGTGGAAAGTGTGCAGGACCCAACTGGAAGTGCGCCACGCGCCGTGGAAAGTGTGTGGGACTCGACTGGAAGTGCG
This sequence comes from Aplectana chamaeleonis, assembly GCA_029168955.1. NCBI lineage: Eukaryota > Metazoa > Nematoda > Chromadorea > Rhabditida > Cosmocercidae > Aplectana > Aplectana chamaeleonis. The sequence continues at coordinate 73,726 of JAPDOI010001959.1, forward strand.
CCACGCGCCGTGGAAAATGTGCAGGACCCAACTGGAAGTGCACGACGCGCCGTGGAAAGTGTGTGGGACTCGACTGGAAGTGCGCGACGCTCCGTGGAAAATGTACGGGACCCATCTGGAAGTGCGCGACGCGCCGTGGAAAGTGTGTGGGACTCGACTGGAAGTGCGCCACGCGCCGTGGAAAGTGTGTGGGACTCGACTAGAAGTGCGCCACGCGCCGTAGAAAGTGTGTGGGACTCGACTGGAAGTACGCAAAGCGCCGTGGAAGGTGCACGCGACCCAACTGGAAGTGCGCGACGCTCCGTGGTAAATGTACGGGACCCGACTGAAAGTGCGCCACGCGCCGTGGAAGGTGCGGGCGACCCAACTGGAAGGGCGCGACGCGCCGTGAAAAGTGTGTGGGACTCGACTGGAAGTGCGCCACGCGCCGTAGAAAGTGTGTGGGACTCGACTGGAAGTGCGCAAAGCGCCGTGGAAGGTGCGGGCGACCCAACTGGAAGTGCGCGACGCTCCGTGGTAAATGTACGGGACCCAACTGAAAGTGCGCCACGCGCCGTGGAAGGTGCGGGCGACCCAACTGGAAGTGCGCGACGCGCCGTGAAAACTGTGTGGGACTCGACTGGAGGTGCGCGACGCGCCGTGGAAAGTGTGTGGGACTCTACTGGAAATGCGCGACGCGCCGTGGAGGGTGCGGGCGAGCCAACTGGAAGTGCGCGACGCACCGTGGAAAGTGTGTGGGACCCAACTGGAAGTGCGCGACGCGCCATGGAAAGTGTGCGGGACCCGACTGGAAGTGCGTCACGCGCCGTGGAAAGTGTACAGGACCCAACTGGAAGTGCGCGACGCGCCGTGGAAAATGTGCAGGACCCGACTGGAAGTGCGCGACGCGCCGTGGAAAGTGTGTGGGACCCAACTGGAAGTGCGCGACGCGCCGTGGAAAGTGTGTGGGACCCGACTGGAAGTGCGTCACGCGCCGTGGAAAGTGTACAGGACCCAACTGGAAGCGCGCGACGCGCCGTGGAAAATGTGCAGGACCCGACTGGAAGTGCGCCACGCGCCGTGGAAAGTGTGTGGGACCCAACTGGAAGTGCGCGACGCTCCGTGGAAAGTGTGCGGGACCCGACTGGAAGTGCGCCACGCGCCGTGGAAAGTGTGTGGGACTCGACTGGAAGTGCGCGACGCGCCGTGGAAAGTGTGCGGGACCCGACTGGAAGTGCGCGGCGCGCCGTGGAAAGTGTGTGGGACCCAACTGGAAGTGCGCGACGCGCCGTGGAAAGTGTGTGGGACTCGACTGGGAATGCGCGACGCTCCGTGGAAAATGTACGGGACCCATCTGGAAGTGCGCGACGCGCCGTGGAAAGTGTGTGGGACTCGACTGGAAGTGCGCCACGCGCCGTGTAAAGTGTGTGGGACTCGACTGGAAGTGCGCCACGCGCCGTAGAAATAGTGTGGGACTCGACTGGAAGTGCGCAAAGCGCCGTGGAAGGTGCGGGCAACCCAACTGGAAGTGCGCGACGCTCCGTGGTAAATGTACGGGACCCGACTGAAAGTGCGCCACGCGCCGTGGAAGGTGCGGGCGACCCAATTGGAAGGGCGCGACGCGCCGTGAAAAGTGTGTGGGACTCGACTGGAAGTGCGCCACGCGCCGTAGAAAGTGTGTGGGACTCGACTGGAAGTGCGCAAAGCGCCGTGGAAGGTGCGGGCGACCAAACTGGAAGTGCGCGACGCTCCGTGGTAAATGTACGGGACCCGACTGAAAGTGCGCCACGCGCCGTGGAAGGTGCGGGCGACCCAACTGGAAGTGCGCGACGCGCCGTGAAAACTGTGTGGGACTCGACTGGAGGTGCGCGACGCGCCGTGGAAAGTGTGTGGGACTCTACTGGAAATGCGCGACGCGCCGTGGAGGGTGCGGGCGAGCCAGCTGGAAGTGCGCGACGCGCCGTGGAAAGTGTGTGGGACCCAACTGGAAGTGCGCCACGCGCCGTGGAAAGTGTGTGGGACCCAACTGGAAGTGCGCGAGGCGCCGTGGAAAGTGTGTGGGACCCGACTGGAAGTGCGTCACGCGCCGTGGAAAGTGTACAGGACCCAACTGGAAGCGCGCGACGCGCCGTGGAAAATGTGCAGGACCCGACTGGAAGTGCGCCACGCGCCGTGGAAAGTGTGTGGGACCCAACTGGAAGTGCGCGACGCTCCGTGGAAAGTGTGCGGGACCCGACTGGAAGTGCGCCACGCGCCGTGGAAAGTGTGTGGGACTCGACTGGAAGTGCGTCACGCGCCGTGGAAAGTGTACAGGACCCAACTGGAAGTGCGCGACGCGCCGTGGAAAATGCGCAGGACCCGACTGGAAGTGCGTCACGCGCCGTGGAAAGTGTACAGGACCCAACTGGAAGTGCGCGACGCGCCGTAGAAAATGTGCAGGACCCGACTGGAAGTGCGCCACGCGCCGTGGAAAGTGTGTGGGACCCAACTGGAAGTGCGCGACGCGCCGTGGAAAGTGTGCGGGACCCGACTGGAAGTGCGTCACGCGCCGTAGAAAGTGTGTGGGACTCGACTGGAAGTGCGCAACGCGCCGTGGAAGGTGCGGGCGACCCAACTAGAAGTGCGCGACGCTCCGTGGAAAATGTACGGGACCCGACTGGAAGTGCGCCACGCGCCGTGGAAAGTGTGTGGGACCCATCTGGAAGTGCGCGACGCGCCGTGGAAAGTGTGTGGGACTCGACTGGAAGTGCGCCACGCGCCGTGGAAAGTGTGTGGGACTCGACTGGAAGTGCGCCACGCGCCGTAGAAAGTGTGTGGGACTCGACTGGAAGTGCGCAACGCGCCGTGGAAGGTGCGGGCGACCCAACTGGAAGTGCGCGACGCTCCGTGGTAAGTGTACAGGACCCAACTGGAAGTGCGCGACGCGCCGTGGAAAATGTGCAGAACCTGACTGGAAGTGCGCGACGCGCCGTGGAAAGTGTGCGGGACCCAACTGGAAGTGCGCGACGCGCCGTGGAAAGTGTGCGGGACCCGACTGGAAGTGCGCCACGCGCCGTGGAAAGTGTGCGGGACCCGACTGGAAGTGCGCCACGCGCCGTGGAAACTGTGCGGGAACCGACTGGAAGTGCGCCACGCGCCATGGAAAGTGCACGGGACCCAACTGGAAGTGGGCGACGCGCCGTAGAAAATGTGCAGGACCCAACTGGAAGTGCGCGACGCGCCGTGGAAAGTGTGCGGGACTCGACTGGAAGTGCGCCACGCGCCGTAGAAAGTGTGTGGGACTCGACTGGAAGTGCGCAAAGCGCCGTGGAAGGTGCGGGCAACCCAACTGGAAGTGCGCGACGCTCCGTGGTAAATGTACGGGACCCGACTGAAAGTGCGCCACGCGCCGTGGAAGGTGCGGGCGACCCAACTGGAAGGGCGCGACGCGCCGTGAAAAGTGTGTGGGACTCGACTGGAAGTGCGCCACGCGCCGTAGAAAGTGTGTGGGACTCGACTGGAAGTGCGCAAAGCGCCGTGGAAGGTGCGGGCGACCAAACTGGAAGTGCGCGACGCTCCGTGGTAAATGTACGGGACCCGACTGAAAGTGCGCCACGCGCCGTGGAAGGTGCGGGCGACCCAACTGGAAGTGCGCGACGCGCCGTGAAAACTGTGTGGGACTCGACTGGAGGTGCGCGACGCGCCGTGGAAAGTGTGTGGGACTCTACTGGAAATGCGCGACGCGCCGTGGAGGGTGCGGGCGAGCCAGCTGGAAGTGCGCGACGCGCCGTGGAAAGTGTGTGGGACCCAACTGGAAGTGCGCCACGCGCCGTGGAAAGTGTGGGACCCAACTGGAAGTGCGCGAGGCGCCGTGGAAAGTGTGTGGGACCCGACTGGAAGTGCGTCACGCGCCGTGGAAAGTGTACAGGACCCAACTGGAAGCGCGCGACGCGCCGTGGAAAATGTGCGGGACCCGACTGGAAGTGCGCCACGCGCCGTGGAAAGTGTGTGGGACACAAGTGGAAGTGCGCGACGCTCCGTGGAAAGTGTGTCGGACTCGACTGGAAGTGGGCCGCGCGCCGTGGAAAGTGTGTGGGACTCGACTGGAAGTGCGTCACGCGCCGTGGAAAGTGTACAGGACCCAACTGGAAGTGCGCGACGCGCCGTGGAAAATGCGCAGGACCCGACTGGAAGTGCGTCACGCGCCGTGGAAAGTGTACAGGACCCAACTGGAAGTGCGCGACGCGCCGCAGAAAATGTGCAGGACCCGACTGGAAGTGCGCCACGCGCCGTGGAAAGTGTGTGGGACCCAACTGGAAGTGCGCGACGCGCCGTGGAAAGTGTGCGGGACCCGACTGGAAGTGCGTCACGCGCCGTAGAAAGTGTGTGGGACTCGACTGGAAGTGCGCAACGCGCCGTGGAAGGTGCGGGCGACCCAACTAGAAGTGCGCGACGCTCCGTGGAAAATGTACGGGACCCGACTGGAAGTGCGCCACGCGCCGTGGAAAGTGTGTGGGACCCATCTGGAAGTGCGCGACGCGCCGTGGAAAGTGTGTGGGACTCGACTGGAAGTGCGCCACGCGCCGTGGAAAGTGTGTGGGACTCGACTGGAAGTGCGCCACGCGCCGTAGAAAGTGTGTGGGACTCGACTGGAAGTGCGCAACGCGCCGTGGAAGGTGCGGGCGACCCAACTGGAAGTGCGCGACGCTCCGTGGTAAGTGTACAGGACCCAACTGGAAGTGCGCGACGCGCCATGGAAAATGTGCAGAACCTGACTGGAAGTGCGCGACGCGCCGTGGAAAGTGTGCGGGACCCAACTGGAAGTGCGCGACGCGCCGTGGAAAGTGTGCGGGACCCGACTGGAAGTGCGCCACGCGCCGTGGAAAGTGTGCGGGACCCGACTGGAAGTGCGCCACGCGCCGTGGAAACTGTGCGGGAACCGACTGGAAGTGCGCCACGCGCCATGGAAAGTGCACGGGACCCAACTGGAAGTGGGCGACGCGCCGTAGAAAATGTGCAGGACCCAACTGGAAGTGCGCGACGCGCCGTGGAAAGTGTGCGGGACCCGACTGGAAGTGCGCCACGTGCCGTGGAAAGTGTGCGGGAACCGACTGGAAGTGCGCCACGCGCCATGGAAAGTGCACGGGACCCAACTGGAAGTGGGCGACGCGCCGTAGAAAATGTGCAGGACCTGACTGGAAGTGCGCGACGCGCCGTGGAAAGTGTGCGGGACCCGACTGGAAGTGCGCCACGTGCCGTGGAAAGTGTGCGGGACCCGACTGGAAGTGCGCCACGCGCCGTGGAAAGCGTGCGGGACCCGACTGGAAGTGCGCCACGCGCCGTGGAAAGCGTGTTGGACCAAACTGGAAGTGCGCGACGCGCCGTGGAAAGTGTGCAGGACCCAACTGGAAATGCACGACGCGCCGTGGAAAATGTGCAGGACCCGACTGGAAGTGAGCCACGCGCCGTGGAAAGTGTGTGTGACCCAACTGGAAGTGCGCCACGCGCCGTGGAAAGTGTGTGGGACCCAACTGGAAAAGCGCGACGCGCCGTGGAAAGTGTGTGGGACTCGACTGGAAGTGCGACACGCGCCGTGTAAAGTGTGTGGGACCCAACTGGAAGTGCGCGACGCGCCAGGGGAAGTGTGTGGGCCTAACTGGGTTTGGAGGAACGATAATAATTAATTTCTTCTTTTGCGATGATTGGGTTATTGTATGCGTCACAATATACGCCTAAAAGTACTGCGCGAAGCGGCGTGGGAGTACACCTTTGTTCGCAAATATGTATGTACAAGATCAAACATTCTGCGATTGCAGTCTCTGCTTGTTGAGGTTATGAGAAGGAAGTTGGGGGAAGTTTTCATGGATCGCGGGTTTCTATAAGGCTGTTACATGTTATAGAAGTGTGGTTGAGTTTGGAGGCTACTACGAGGTGCTTCAACGCCTTCAACTTATAATTCAAATTGCCAGGGTTTCAATGTTCAATTGTAAGAGTCACAGAATTTAAGGGTTCCCGACGTCCAAATTTACAGGGTCTGAACATTTAGGACTCACAAATTTGAGGGGTATACGGCCTCCTTCACCCGAAGGTGCCCCTTTATCCAGGGTACATTCGCTGAGAAGTCGAAGGCAGGATTTATGAGAGCAATTTTTCACCTAGGGTATAGCATACAATTTTCTTACTCAACTCTTTACCCGTAAAAGCGATTCAAGTGAATTGGCTCGGGGCTGGTATGCGCGTAGAGTCGCATAGAGTGTGTGCAACCTCACCACACCACACTCAGTGGACGCCCTTGCCGGCGTGAGTTAGATTGCCAATTTGCCAACATAAAATCTGGAGCGTTATAGCGCACTGGAGCGCGATAATTTTCAAGAGAGTACCGCGAAAATCTAGTCCTTCCTGGGGCATCTCTCGCCCTACTCTACACCCCCAGTTTGACTGGATGGTTGATGATGAAACACAGGTTGATAGAAACAGTCTACTCCTTACCCCCTTATACAGCGGTATACTCGTTCATGAAGCCGGTCCTGGGTTTCGCATTTATTGCCGTCAAGTCACTAACCGCTAACACTGCGCGATGGGAGCCACAATAAAGACAACTTGTGACGGAGCTTCATTGTAGTTCGACTTTGCTGGCAATCAAAAAGAGCGTACAGTCGGCATGGATCCTAGTGATACCTTGCGTTCCATATTGAAGGTTGGCGCAAGCTCGGTGCCATATGCTATAACATAGATGCACCGGGTTTGCGCCATCCTTCAATGGGGAACGCAAAGTATCACTAGGGTCCATGCCGACGTTATTCATTAAGCTGACCAAAAAAACCGAAGAAAAATCATACCTAGGCATTTTCATTCCGACAACTCCGGCAACGACTGGTCCGGCGTGAACACCAACGCGTATTTTTATAGGTTTATGAGTTATTGGAGATAACACTAGTTTTGATTCCATCAACAAACCTGGAAAGTCGAGGTTTGCGGGCTGACTGTTAGGCCCTGTAATCAGATCTGCTGTAACCGGCTGGTCAATGCGTATTGAAAGCATGGAAAATGAGGTAAAAGAACTCCGGCAAAGCAGGCTGGAGCCTGCCGTAGCCAGCTGTGGCCAGCCAAAGTGATTGGCATGTAGTAGATTGCACATTAAAGTTGGGAAAATCAGGTGAGAATGGCTGAAGCGAGTTCGAGTTCTAGAGGCAGTGCTCACGATAGAATACGATAGTCGAAATTTCCTTACTTAGAGGCAGTGTTCACGATAAAAATTGTTTTTCTGTTCTTCTGTCCATCTTGGAAACGGTCCAATGCTAGTCCCAAAGATGTTTCTGGAATCGTACAGGATCTTCTGGGAACGGAGTTATTGTCCCTCAAAAATAGAGCTAAGGAAGCATTGTGGACGAGTTGTCCAAGGCTTGTAACTTGCGTCTTTTGCAGCCGATGTATGCGAGCTGACCTGAGTAAAGAGAGAAGGTGAGAATCAAGGGAAGAATGGGGCCAATCATCCGAAACCATCGCTCGTCTCACGAGTTTTCATTCGTTCACGTCGGAGGGCGGCCACTGCGCTTTCGGGGTTTGCCTTGCTCTCGAAAAGGCAACTTCGGGCTCTTTTGGGGCCCTTCCTGGCTTGTTTTAATGCGTTCTTTCGACGTCAACTTTACAGTGTGCCCCTCCACTACTCATTCCTAGTGGAGACTGAAACACATTTTTCATCGTGAACTCTGCCTTTAAATAGTAGTTACGAAGAATGTAATGCTATTCAGAGGGCGTGACCTACCATAAAATTTAGAAAATCGACTGATAAACGTCAAATTCGTGTTAAGTACCCTGAAATTTGAAGACACACACAGAGAAATTTGAAGCCTAATCTGAAACTTTGGCCGGACTACAGTATACCCAACGTAATCTGCCGTAACCCATCATATATCAATAAACGCGTTTAAAGTTCCTAATATGCACTCCAAACAACCCTTAGAGTACACATCCCGAGAAATCTCCCGATGAGAAGCTAAGATCGAAATATGTCGAGAATGACAAATGGACCTCAGATTTGTTATCGGCACTCCAGATACGCCTCGAAAAATTCAAACGACATCTAAAACTTAAAAAAAAAACTTTCAGAACCACCTGAGCGTTAAGCTGAGCGCTCGAAAACACAAACTTTGACCAGCTCGAAAAAGTTGTTAGGATAACTACGTTAATAGGGTCATATGGCCCCTAGCAGAACGCTCACGCAGTTGGAAGAATCAAAAACGAGCCAAAACTACTAAATTTGAGCAATGCAAGTTAAAAAATTTTGACAGCCCCGCCCATGAGCTTCGACAACCCCGTCCCCTCAATAGATGAATACGGCCACTTTGGCTGGTTTTTGATGCTTCTAACGAGGTGAGGCGGTAAGAGTCTAAGGGCTTCGCTATCTGAACCGTTTTACCGTTAAAGACACTGTTCGCGATGAACTTCATCCTCGAATTTTTCATGACAAACGCTTCCCGTGGTTCTCAGAAGCAGAACAGCGTCGAAAAAACGGGAAGAAAAGCTACCCAGGAGCCGCAAAACGGCTACTCCGCCAACGCGTAGCTAGATGCCTCACACTGAAACCAGAGATGCCCAGGGTTTCGGAGGCATCTAGTCTGATTTTGACACGAGAATTTACGTAAGTCACGGAAAGTTTAGCCTCAGTTGGTGAACTTTCAGCTAAAGCGCCCGCATATTCTACGTAAATTCTCGCTACAGTACTCGGTCGATCGACCCACCCAGTCTTGATCTGTACTAGGAAGGCGATCTTCGCTCCGATCGAGCGCATCGCCGTTTCTTCCCCACGGCCTGCAGCACCCCAGCGGCCAAAACTATTTCTGACAAGGTCTTCCAGAGAGCAACACGGGGTCACCCTCCACGACCACCCACAGAGTGTCAAATTATCCGTGGGTTGACTATGCCAACACTTTTTGAACCGCATCCCTACGTTCCGCGTAGCCAACGCGGGTTTTAGATTGCATCTCAACACAGGGTGTCGCTAAACCCGTAGATTCTCGCTACAAAATTATAGCGAGAATATACGAGTTTAGCGTCAGAGAGATCAATGTTTTGATTTTAGAATTCGTTTTTACGTAGAATACGCGCAGGATTTGCACCCCTGTAGCCTCGACACAAGAATATGCAGGTTTTAGCTATCTTAGCCAAAACCCGTAGTTTACCGCTACATGGAATGGGGCGGCGTTTCAGGCCGCGCCCTCGGAGGCATCTAGCTACGCGCTGGCAGAGTAAGAAAAATGGGTAAACCCCGTCGCTGTGGGCAAGTCCGGCCCCTTTCCGCCCTTCGACGTGAACAATGGAGCACTCGAAATTGTGAGATGAGCGATGGTTTCCGATCATAAGCCCCGTTCTTCCCTTCATTCTCAATTTCTCTCATTACTCAGGTCAGCTCGCATACATTGGCTGCAAAAGACGGAAGTTACAAGCCTCGGAAAACTCGTCCACCATGCTTCCACAGCTCAACTTTTGAGGGACCATAACTCCATTTCCAGAAGGTCTTGTACGATTCCAGAGGCACAATTGGAATCAGAATGGGACCGGTTTCAAGACAGGCAAAAAAACAGGGAAGCGATTTTTATCGCGAACAGTGCCTTTAAAGGCGCAGTCCAACCTCATAATCCTTTTTCTGTTTTTCTGCCTTTTTTTAAACCGGTCCCACGCTGATCTTAATGATGTCTCTGGAAGCGTTCAAGACCCCCTGGGAACGGGGTTATGGCACCTCAAAAACTGAGCTGCGGAAGCATGGTGGACGAGTTGTCCGGAGTTTGTAGCTTCCGTCATTTGCAACAGATGTGTGCGAGACGATTCGAACTAAGAGAGAGGTTGACAGTGAAGGGAAGTACGATTCTACTGATCGAAAACCACCGCTCATCTCGCCACTGTTGGGCTCGAAAGATCGTAAAAGGGGCGTGCCAAAGTGGCTTCCCGAGGTGGGTGTCCAAGGGTGGCTTCCTCCTATATCTTGCTTATTCGGAGGAGTTGAGAGCTCGCACTTGGCAAGTGATATACGGGGTGGGTCTACTTCACAATTATGTGGAGATCTCAGATTTCATCCCTGTGCTTGGACTGTGCCTTTAATAATTTTAATTTTAGCTCACTTTTCTCCTCGGAACCTTCGCAGTTCTTCAGCTGTTCCGCAATAAAACAGATTTTGCAGTTTTCTCTAGTACTTTTCACATCATGAACACTGCCTTCAAGGCCCTAGACACCTAAGAATTATTTTTTAGATTCTATGCTTATTTCGGCTGCAAAACCATAATGGTATCTCTGAATTCGCTCAAGGCCTGCTCCTCAAAAATGCCTATAATTCGAGGGGCGAAGATTTAGTGGATGAGTTGTCTCAGACCTGTATTTCTCTGCATTCGCAGTCATTGCGCGATAAGGAAGTGGTACGAGGAGACAGACCGGGAAGAAGCGAAAATCGAAAACGCGGTTTAAATTCGTCCATCCATCCAGTCGTTACTGAGTTCGAAAATCAATAAAGGGGCGTGGCCCGTGGCGGTGACTGAAGGGATGGTCGCCTATAGTTCGCTTGTTTAGAGAACTGAGGTCTCGTACTTGGCACGTGTTATACAAGAGGGGTCTACTACACGAGTGCCTGAAAATCTTAACACTCACATCTGAGGATGTACTGTGCCTTTTAGATCCACCAACAGGATTTCATTACTCGAGAAATTGAAGGATGGGCTCTCCTTCACATTTGAACGCTTTCCACCAGCCTCGGCTGCAACCCGATCGGTGCTGTGCGCGTTGCGACTCGCTGGTTCCGGCAACCGTTATAGTGGGCCGATCGGCTGTAGCCAGCCTGGCCGATAAGCATATGCATAATGCGAATCGGGCGTAAAAAACACAAGTTGTGGCCGGGTTGCGCACGTCAGGGCCGTCCGTGGCCGTTCCGGTTACTACGCACGTGATACATTGCTCACTCTGGTCCGAGAATTCATCCGATGTGGCCGGACTGAGCCTGCCTGGTGCATCCTGATCCCGCCTTTGGCCGTTCTAGTCTATACATATGCAATGCATTGCTTTCTGAGGTAGAAATTCCTCCCGCTGGGACTGGAAAGAGCTGGTCGCAGTGCGCTCGAGTAAGCCCGCATGATGATTCAGCCAACACAATAGGGGTGGCGCAGGACAGCGCAGGATCACTGGGAGCGGGAGCAGACGCCTCAATCCGGCCTGACGAGCCTCACTGGTCAGAGAAACAAACGGCTCGTCCGCGGCGGCAGATGAGCTTTCCGGACGGCCCGCGGCACTTGACGCTGATCCGCGGCACAATTGATAGTGGGATAATCAAACGGCCGATCCGCGGCGCCGTGTGTTCTCGATGGGGTGGTTTCGGGGCTCACCGGCAGTCCACCATCTCGATACCGATCGCCCAAAAGCAGCCACATATATTTTTGAATTGTTTTTGGATTGAACGACTCCACCACCTCATTCCCCGCAGTCTTAAGACAATTTCCCAGCCGCTGACTTCGACTTTCTCGTATTTGTAACTTCTTCAAACCGTTATATCTACATGCACGCTAATTATTCTTTCTAGATGCCGTCGCAACAACTTCTAGGGCAGAAAAAATTCCCGATGGTAAGTAAATTTTCATATTCTCGTTCATTTTTGAGATTCTCTTCTGATTTTGTTTTTTTTTCATTCAAATAATTTTCATGATTGTTTGGTTTCGTAATTCTCCTCATGTGTTTTTTTTTCAAGAATAGTTCCGGTTTGATACCGACTTCGATCGATTTCGGCATGAAACCAGATCTACCCTAGAAAACCAAACAATCATATAAATCACTGGAATGTAAGGAAGGAAAACAAAAAGAGAGAATTACAAAAAATAAACGTGAAAATGAAAAATTAAATACCACCGTGAATTTTTTCTCCCCTAGAAGTTGTTGCGGAGGCATCTGGAAGGAAAAAATTGGTGTGCATGTAGATATAACACTTTAATATATGAAGAAACACAGAAGGACGGGTTTAGTCACGTAAGACAAGAAAATGAAAAAAAAACACCTACAATCAGCTGATCGGCTACGGCGCAGGAATCTCGTCCGGCTCAAGCGCGTGCGGCCGCGAAGCGTCTCAATACGCGATTGCGGAGGGGAATTTGACGCAGAGGAGTGGAATTTGACGCAGAGAAGCACAGTACATGAACTCTGTTTCCATCGAGTGGGATATTCTAGTAGAGCGCAGTCTTTACATTCTCGCTCAGTGTGTTTTGCTTACGCAATTAAAACGCACGCAGTGCCGCTTACAGTAACCAGAAAATCAAATCGATCGCCGCCGCAACTGCCGCTCTTGCCGCTGACTGGTGTATGGGTTCTCTGACCTGGCCAATTAGAGGGTGGTGGCCATCGTGTATCCACACCCCGAAGAGGCGGTAGAAACGGGGGAGGGCGAGCTTCCTGGGGTGCGTTCCAAGAACATTCCCATGGCAAAACGCGTCCATGGAATCGTAGCGACGAAACGGCCACGTGGTAGCAATTCTCAGTTATAATTCGCATCCATGGAAAGCAAATTTGTCCATGGGGAGGTTGTTTTGCCTCCCACAACGTCGTGGGAACTTTGTTGGAACGCACCCCTGATTGGACGCAACACGGGCTAGCCCTGCGTTGCGTCCAATCAGGAAACTCGCTCCTCCCCCCGTTTCTCCCGCCTCCTCAGGGGTGTTGATACACGATGGCCACCACTCCCAATTAGATGAAAACAGAGTAGGTTCGCCCACCCCAATCGACTAGTCAATTAAGAGTCATGAAATATGAGCTCTCGATTTCGAGAATTCTTAGCTCATGATCATACATTAATCATTTGTTACATAATCATTTGTTCATAATCATAATTATACATCACCGATGTCTAAAAGATTGCAATAAAATATAATATTTTCACAATACTTCTTCAACGATACATGTAACAGTTGTACAGCTAAACTATATCGAAACCAGTTGTGCATGTTAATCGAGCTGTTCAACTTTTGAAATTAGCTCTTACGATGGAGAAATCCTGCAAAATTGTGATATTGAGGCTTTCTGAAGAGTATGGAATGCTAGCGCGAAAAGCGTACTCCAATGCCAAAATCTGTCCCACGGCCAATGAGTTGATTGTGGTGGGCTGGATAACATTATTCAAAAGGACGGTCCGCGGCGGCTCTCAGGACGGTCCACGGCGGCTGTCAGGACGATCCGCGGCGCCTGCAGGACGATCCGCGGCGCATTGCCGGCGCATCCGCGGCTTCGATGAAGGATCGTCCGGTCGTCGGCCGCGGACAATCCTGCGAAAGCGCCGCGGATCGTCCTTGGACTTCTCTGAGTGGGACGGCCGACCCCGCCTGCTGATCAACGGGTGCGTAACTCTCTCCGTCCTTTGTAATTCTCTACTCACTGATGCTCCTTTCTTTCCTTCGGAAACTAACTAACACTGTTTTTCATCAATTATTATTCCATTTTTGGTTGACTCAAATTTTCGCCTGTCACAACCATCGAGAACTTGTTCATACATACAATGGGACAATTAGTCCAAGCTAGAGAATAATGTTACCGAAATAAGGCGTTTTAGTGCGTTGTTCACCGTTTCTTCGTAATTTTTGTAACACTTGGTGGCCAACGCATTGTTTTGAGAAAGAAACTCGGATGCGAATAACATCTTGAACACTGCTTTTAGTTGGAGACGCAAAAAAAGGCGAGCGTAGTTTCGCAGCCATTGATTAGGAAGCGAGGGCAGCTGCAGCTTTGGCAACGCCCCAGCGAGACGTCACACGCGTCGCACATGACTGATGAGCTTCTACCAATAAGACTATAGCCGTGGTATTGGCCCTTCTTGATTGATTTCGAGTCACGTCTTTCATTCATATCGACCGGGCCGGCCATTTCCTTTCGGCCGCAGACTCTCTTCTTTTTCATCCTACCCTTCATCCTTTTTCACATTTTAGTATGTATCGAACGGGGCGGCCGCAATCAGCCACAGCTGACTACGGCAGGCTACAGCTGGAGGCAGGTGGACATCAAAATTACCAGAGTCATTTTTGACCTGGTGCTCCGAACGTCCTCATAGCACAATTAGATCTCTCTGGACGGCTAGCTTTCTCTTGAGTTCTTTCCTCTGGAAATTAAAGAGACCGACCAATTGAAACGTTCAATACTCTTTCCGAATGGTTATCACAAGGGTCCGGCACACCGCCAACAACCATGTAGGCGTCGCCAATGGTTTCGACTTTGTAGACGTCATGCTGAAATGGAAATGCATCAACATCTGCCGTATGACATGACGCACAAGACAAGGACAATGAAATACTTGCGACCCCCCACGGTGGTCAGTCCGTGCTCAAAGATATCGGAAATTGTAACGACCCCCACCAGAAAAAATGGGCCCAAGAAAAAATCAAACTGAAATGTACTGGAATATGCGAAATTAAAAAGAAACAGCTCGACGCCAGTCCGCTCGGCTTGGATTTTGGGCAATAGGTCTAAGCTAACGGGTAGGTGAAGTTCGAAGAATGCTAGCGAATAGCACGTTTTCTGCAGAAATATTTTTTGCTACACTTTGTATTCCATCATGTTTGATGAACTGATTTATTTATGAATTGAAGGTTGTAATGATTATATTGTGAACGAACCAATTCAATTAGTCGATCAAATCGTAAATATAGATCGTTCAGTAACGTGACCACATCATATGGAGTGCATTTGGCGCAGATGTTCGTAAATGTCACAATGTCAGTGAAAAGCAATGTGCAGTCAGAAAAATCGCCTGAAATTGATCAGTGTTTTCTGACAACATAAAGATAGGACATTCCCTTTATTTCTCGGTTCCGTGTTTGTTGAGCAAGATAAAACTTTTTCGTCAGTACTACTGTGTCAGGGTGTGAAATAACCCCCGTATACCTTTTTTTCAGTAAGATCAAATGTTGAAGCACTTTTCTAGATTAATTTTTGGTTTTGCGTCGCGTATCAAAAAGATGGGACCCCGGTTAAATCGGAATTATCGTTTGATAAGAATATGTGATCAGAAATCTAATAGACGATTGGCTCTCCTTACTCCCTTATTGCACCAAATACTCGATTTGGTATACTATAAACCATGTTAACCAGCCTTTGAGAGCCGATCTTCCACCACTTCTCGGTTATTGTCTGTTGGAGCGCAGAAATCTAGGGATATCGCTGGCCATTGGCTCCGACACGACGAACCCGAACACCTCAAGGATCCTTCATTGGATTGAGGTTGGGGCTGTAGTCCAGCTCACGTTGTATCGCTAGAAACTGCAGATTTGGCCCGTGAAAACCTGGGGAAGTGTTGGTATTCGTCACTCTTACATCCCCTCGTACTCGCTGGGGACCGTCCAACAGCTGACGAACGCGAGTTGTAGACGTCCTTCAGGGACATATGCTCTGACGGTTTATGAGAGATTTACCTTCGCAATCCCGACGACTAAATTTGACAGAACATTGACCAGAGTTCTTGTAGCAGCACTTCCGCCACCAGGCCTAATGAGATTCAATTTCTTCTCGTCAAAAACCATCGCCTATACACAAGTAGTTGAAGGCGCTGTCCACGTTAGGAGTCGGAACTGTGGTCGTAGATATCCCATTTTCTGTCAGAGCATTTGCCAGTCAAGGACGTCTACAGCTTGCGTTCGCCAGCAGTCGGATGGCCTCCAGTGAGTACCAGAGGATATCAGAGTAACACCTACTTTCATTTCCCTACGTTTTCGGACGACAAAGTTGCAGTTTCTAACAAGACAACAAGAAATTCACATGAGCAGGTCTGAGGTCGGCATCTTTGCTCGGCAATAATTATCTTGTTCACAACTGCCAGTTTACAGTCCTGATCTCAACAGCATGAAGAATCTCTGGGGTATTTTTGTTCGTCGGCTCTGAGAAAGTGGCCGGCGATATTTCTCGATTTCGGCGCACACACAGGGCATAACCGAGTAATGGAGCAAGATTGACACGCAAAGGTTGTTTAACTTGCAAAGCTTTCGATAGAGTTCCTATCGCCAAATTACTTTCTAAACTGGAAGCAGTTGGATTTTCACCTGAAGTGCTAAGATGGATCACAGCTTTTCTCACAGACCGTACCTACCAGGTTCGTCTTGGCAATGAATTGTCTTCTATTCGTAGTATTACTAATAACGTCCCTCAAGGAGGCGTGTTATCACCGATTCTTTTCATCCTCTATACGGCTGAACTTCCTGGACTTATCTCGGAAATAGGGGTTCCATGTACTATGTTTGCCTATGATGTAAAAATCTATAGTGTAATCACTTGTAATGACGATAGAATCAAACTCCAAGCTGCTGTAAACATAGTCAATCAGTGGTCCATACGGTGGGGTTACCCCTCTCTGCTAATAAGACCAAAATTATGCTTATTGGTAACAGGTCTGAAGATACTGCTTATAATATTGGCGATGCTCAGCTTGAGTCCGTCACTGAAATTAGAGATCTAGGCTATCTTATTACAAAAAAATGGAGTTTCGCAAATCATTATAAGTTAATTTGCTCTAAGGCCCTATATAGAACCTACAATCTTTTCAAAGCCGTAAAATCTAGAAATCCTAAAACTCTTCTTAGAGCATATAAAACGTACGTTCGTCCCCCACCCTGAAAGTGGCACCACTGTTTTTTCTCCATATTTGAAAAAAGATATCAACTTACTGGAGAGTGCCCAAAATAATTTTACTCGTAGGCTGGTAATGCGCTGCTCGGGCATTGGATATCAGTTCATTCCAAATGGACTTGAACGGCATCGATTATTTCACCGATTACTTGCACTGCCAAGCTTGGCTAGTAAAAAAAAAGAACGATCTCATCGCTGCTTTCAAGATTTTATCAGGAAGAATTGGGTTGAGGTGCGGACATTTTTTCACTAAAATACCGTCTAGGACTAGGGGTAGCAGAGTCAAAATCAAGATCCCAATTACTAGAGCACAAATTAGAAAAAACTTCTTTCCCATCCGGGTTTTATCCGTCCGTCTTGAATAAAGTTTATAGCGAAGATCTTGAGCAAATGCCTTTGCCATCATTCAAACGTCTAGCCGCAGAACTGGTTGATTCTGAGGTTACCTGATGTTTTCCTGCTCTTTCCCTATCACCGTTTTTGTTCACTTTTTCATGCGTACTCTTTGTTACTATTTTTCTTGAGTTAATTCTTTTTCTGTCTGTTTTAATATATGCTTTGTTGTTTCACGCGGGTTATCCTGCGTCTACAAAACTAGCGAGACCTAGCGAAGTTTTCGCTCACAGAAACTTTTGCATGAGCCAACTACCTGAGACGGATTAGTTTGTTACAATGGTGGTGACTGACTTGCGTCTACCCGAAACTTGCTGTACGTATGGACTCTCATGAGCAGAGCAGGGGTGCGTTCCTAGAAGATTTCCATGAGACGAAAATGGGTCTGATAAGATATAACGAATGATAATCTAACAGATAGGCTCATTTCATGAGGTCTCTCAATCTATCATTGGTCGGCTCTTATCAGATTCATTTTTCCTCCAGTGGAAATCTTCTTGGAACGCACCCCAGGGTGCCGTACATTTACAGCAGGCCGTGGGGGTATCAAAATGTGGGATCATAAAGCAAAACATAAGAAGCCAGCGGTAAATCGTCGGTTGCTACCGGCACAAAATTCACAACCCCTTCTGTACTTCCTTGCCTTACGTCGCTACCCACTGCCCTTCCTTCCAATTTGTAAAATTCACAAGCGATTATTCTCGCTTTACCGTCTCTATCATGATAAGGAAAAACGCAGTATCATATTATATGATGTTTCCCTAGTTGACCAACATCATGCCCTTGTTCTCCATGAATGAAAGTAGTAGGTGGTTGTTTATGTTTTTGAGGTGCAGATTTTGATAAGCTCAGACTTGCAACATATATAAAACGGGTTTTTGGATGTTAGGGATTCGAAATGACTGAGCGGTTGCAATGAGTGGCGAACAGATAAGGTGCGGAAGTGGAGCTGTCGCTTGTTTCCTAAAACTGGCAAGAAAATGTCTCAGGAGTTCTGCGTCAATCTCAAAATGCGTCGCACGCTTCTCAAGATTAATGTTTTCCTATCTGTTTTCTTCTCCACAAAAGGTTAAGATTTAGCATAAATAAATTAAAAAACCTTTTTTCAAATTCTACACTCTTGGTGACGTCCTGCACACTCCAACTGGGGACCTGCGCACTCTTTATGACGTCCTGCACACTCCGATTAGGGTTCTTCACACTTTCTATGACGCCCTGCACCCTACCATTTGGGTCCTGCACACTTTCTGTGACCTGCTGCACACTCCCGTTGGGGTCCTGCGCACATTCAATGACGTCCTGCACACTCCCACTGGAGTCCTGCACATTCCTACTTAGGACCTGCACACTTTCTATGACGCCCTGCACACTCCCACTGGGGTCCTGCACACTTTCTAGGACGTCCTGCACACTCCCACTGGGGTTCTGCACATTCCTACTTAGGACCTGCGCACTTTCTATGACGTCCCGCGCACTCCGATTAGGGTCCTGCACACTTTCTATGACGTCTTGCACACCCTCAGTGGGGTCCTGCACACCTTTTATGACGCCCTGCACACTCCCACTGGGGTGCTGCACACTTTCTGTGACGTCTTGCACACTCCCACTGGGGTCCTGCAAACTTTCTATGACGTCCTGCTTATTCCGCTGGGGTCCTGCACATTCCTACTTAGGACCTCCTCACTTTCTATGACGTCCCTGCACGCTCCGTTTAGGGTCCTGCACCCTTTCTGTGACGTCCTGCGCACCCCCATGGGGGTCCTGCACACCTTTTATGACGCCCTGCACACTCCCAATGGGGTGCTGCACACTTTCTATGACGCCTTGCACACTCCCACTGGGGTCCTGCATACCTTTTATGACGCCGTGCACACTCCCAATGGGGTGCTGCACACTTTCTATGACGCCCTGCACACTCCTACTGGGGTCCTGCACACTTTCTATGACGTCCTGCACACTTCCGCTGGGGTCCTGCACATTCCTAATTAGGACCTGCGCACTTTCTATGACGTCCTGCACACTCCGATTAGGGTCCTGCACACTTTCTATGACGTCTTGCACACCCTCACTGGGGTCCTTCACACCTTTTATGACGCCCTGCATTTTTTGCATCGCTAGACGACTCGCAGAAGTTATCATGACCCACGGCCAAAAGTGCGCTACACGGATAAACTCGGTTGCCCCGAGGCACGTAAGAGGTGACTCGGGCTGATTTCTTGGTAATCGATAAATGTCGCACCCACCTAAATGCTGGTACCATTTCATACAAGTTTTGATCGGCCATTCCCAAGATATGCGGGACACATGCACGCACATACACACACACACACACACACATCGGGACATAACTGCTCTAAGTATAAGGATAAATAAATAAATAAATAAATAAATAAACTTGGTTGAAAGTATACCAAAGCGAGTATTTGATGCAATGAAGGAGCAAGGGAAGTCAAACAATCATTAAATTTGTGATCACAGATATTTATCGGACGAGAACTCCGAAATAACCAAGGAGTCCTATCTTTTTGATACGCTACGTAAAACACAAATTTATTCTAGATAAGTTCACAAACATTTGATATTACACAAAAAAGGTGTAAAGGGTTATTTTACATACTGATCGCAGTGGTACTTACAGAAAAATCTATCTTGCTCATTTGACACGAGACCGACAAAGTCAGGGGGTGACCTATCACTTATAATACGCGATGTACTTTGACGTACTTGCATCAATCATTTTTCCTTGACGGAGAGCATCAGCAATTGAGGCTGGCATCAGTTCGCATAACAGCTCGTCAGTTTTTTGTTTTTCAATTTCCAATTCGTTCGCCATTTTCTTCAGGCTTTTCGTTGTTTCTTCTAGCTTTCGACTTAATCATAGATTTATAAACGCACAGTCCATTTTCAGAATTGCTTCCCAGCTCTTTTGCCTGTCCTGGGAAGAATTTCGCGCTGATCACAATGATGTCTTCAAAATCGCTCAGAACCGCCTAAGAGCGAAGTATGACCTCTCAAAAACTGCCTCAATTCGAAAATTCATCGCGCAGTTAAAATGTGTCCGAATGAGACTGGCGAACTATGTGGCCAGCATGAGTGGCAGGCAGCTATTCGCGTGTGCCGCTCTCGGACGAGTATTCAAATGGCTGCCACCCCTTCCCCACTTCCCGTCTGCTCTGCAGAGCTGAGGCAGCATGATGTATCCTCTGTTTTCAAGTGAAACTTATTTCCTTTCATCGCGTGCGTCTGATCGCGTACGCTGCGTCTCATTCCCCCACACTATCTCGCTGTCTCTACCCTTGCTCCGCACAAGCGCACGAGGGAACAGAATAAATTAGGCTCGGAACCAGAGGATACGTACGCGGCGGGTTAGGTTGGGGTTATGCAGGGTTTGGGGCGTCGGCGCGTTTGATGATTGCTCCACGAGTACTGGAGACAATCAATAATTGGTATTTCAGCGGGGTTTCGGCTGCCCCACTATCCTAGGTAGGGTTGACGAGGTAACAATTTTTCGACGCTACCTCAACCCTTTTTTCAGCCCTCGTGCTGCTATCATCAAACGCCTCAAACCCTGCCTAATCAGAACCTAAGCCGCCGCGTACAAGCACGCCGACCCTGATTGATCGACGCAGTTGGCTTGCTGCCAGCCGCTGCTGGCCCCGCTTCTTGTCAATGGCTGCGGAAGAAGACGCACCACCGTTTCGCGTGCTCGTCCGAGAGCGGCGAACGCGACGGCCGCCTTCCACGAACGCCGGCTGTATGGGTCGCCAGTCTCATTCGGACACACTTCAGCACCTGTTGACCTCTAGAGGTCGTCAAAGACGGCTTGCCACATCGGCTTCTCGCAGTGGGCGAGCTAGAGGGGTTTCTTTCAACCATATCTCGATTACTGGGAGAATTCAAGAACTCACACCTACCACGTGTTGTACAGGGAGGGCCTGCTTCACAATTATATGGAAATTTCTGTTTTCATATTTAAGGTTGGGTGTGACTTCAGTGAACTGAATTCAATAGCGCTGGTCTGAGATTTACGGGTATCAATATTGCCGTCTAATGCTTCCTGAGACCGTAGAAGCTTAAACCCTCGCTTTTTCCCATGCTGGATGCAGCCATCGCAGACTTGCTGCGAAGCTGGGTCGATCTTGCCATGTCATCGGCAGGTTTCTGTGTGGTCCCGAAGCGTACGGCAAAACCCATCCCCAGGCCATCCGAGGAAACTTTCCGACCGAGACCAGATACAGGTTTGCAGTGTCCTATTGCTTTCGACGATGAGCCCCAACAATAGGCGCACGGAGTTGGGGCTTTCAGCGTCTATATCGACGATAAGGAGAGCTGTGGCCAGATCTGAGAACATCACAAGTGGAACTAAGATTCGTGTTCCTGTGCTCCTACAACGACGTAAAGAAACCCGTCTCCAAATAACGCGTAGAAGCATTCCTACAGACTGGTTGAAGGTGAATGATGTGGACTTTATTTGATATTCACTCACAAAAAAACCTACAAATTTTTCCGCTAATCTTCTTCGATGAGCGGAAGTTGAACTTGGCTGGAACGGAGGGCAGTCGTCGCTACTGGCACGATTTGAGGTAGTATCCTCTCTATTTCAATTGGTGTAACTTTGGTGGTGGCCTTCTGCGAAAGTGGTGTGTTGAATCTTGGTCAAGTTCTGCATGAAGTCTTCCAATTACCAGAATGTACTTACGGACAATCTGCTCCCGTTTCTAAGCAGCCGACGTTGACAGTTACCTCTGTATGCAAGATAACGCTGTGATAACGAGGATCTGTGAAGTTCTAGAGAAGCAAGGTGGACGTACAAGTTGAGAATTTGTTGCAGACTGGCTATGAGCTGATTTCGGCAAAAAATTTTATTTTTAAGAGGGTGACCCTATCATTATAGTACGGGAACATCGTGTTTCTACTCGATTATTCCTTCAGTTTGTGCAACAGTTCTGATTTGTTGTCTCCCAAGGTTTTCTTGCATGCTGGGTTCAATGAAGATAGTGGCTCACATTTTTGACTTAAGGGCAGCATACACGCTCGTAAAAGTGATTGAGATAACCAGGTTTTTTAACGGTGAAATCGATTTTATTGGCCAGACGTTTCGGCAAGCTCGCCGTTATCAGAGGCCTGAAAATCACGTCGAGACAATTTACCTGCAAATTACACGGTCAAGCGCTTCCTCCATTCCTGCGAGTAGCGACTATCCACAGGAACTTCAGATAGGTGAAAGCTCAGATAACAAGACCAACCCTTTCCGATTCCACCAAGACCAAGCCCCGCTGCAGTTCGTGGACGACCGGTAGCAAGTGAGGCACCATTGAAATCAATAGGATCAATCACTATGCGCGGTGACCACAAGCAGAAGTTAGGACCTCACAACCCCCACAGCGGGAGGAACGGTAGGAATTCATTAGTTATCGTCATGCACTCATTTCGGTTATTGAGCTTCGGATTACGTGTCCGCATATAAAAAGCCTCAAGGGCCTTCCTCACAGCGATGTCCGTTTCCTGAGTGAGCACAGTGCATTTGATATCATAATCAACGTTATTGTGTCGCTCAACTCTGTGTTTACCAAGAGGTGTCAGGAGAGACATGCGCCTTTTTCCCGCCAGATGTTCCTTAAGGCGTACGCACAACAGTCTTCCTGTCTCTCCTATATATACTTCATTACAAACCAAACACTGGAGTTGGTATACAACCCCGCTCCGCGCACAGTCTCCATTTCTTCCATGCGGGCAAGTTACGCAGTTGGTAGTGACACACGACTGATCGTACAGCCTATTTCTGACAAGTTGATGTTTGATATTGTCTCGCGGGATGCTCACGAGGGTAGGTCCGCGCGAGCTATGCACCGACGCAACTCGTCATTGATTTTATCCGAAACAAACGGCAGTAGGAGCGGGATCTTGCCATCGTGGGCATTTGGGGAGCGATTCTGTCGACCTCGCGTGCGACGCTCCGTTGTGTATCCGTTGCTAGTGGCGATATCTCTCGCTAGGCTTCTGGATTCCTCGCGCTCCATGACACCATTACAAACCTCTAGCGCCGTCTTGAACATATTTCCCACTACCGCACGCTTTACGGCTCGAGGGTGCGCTGACTTTGCGTGAAGCAAGATGTTTTTGGAGTTTGTTTTCCGGTACCATTTCACTTTAAATGTGTCACTGAGGAGCTTGACCTGCGTGTTAAGAAAGGGAAGCCATCCATTCTGAGGAGTTTCTCGCGTGAATCTTATGTACTGGGATTGTTGGTTCAGAATGGTGAACAACACTGAGGAGCTTGACCTGCGTGTTAAGAAAGGGAAGCCATCCATTTTGAGGAGTTTCTCGCGTGAATCTTATGTACTGGGATCTTATGTACTGGGATTGGGAAACAGAGATGGACGAATCGTTCACCATTCTGAACCAACAATCCCAGTACATAAGATTCACGCGAGAAACTCCTCGAAATGGATGGCTTCCCTTTCTTAACACGCAGGTCAAGCTCCTCAGTGACACATTTAAAGTGAAATGGTACCGGAAAACAAGCTCCAAAAACATCTTACTTCACGCAAAGTCAGCGCACCTCGAGGCCGTAAAGCGTGCGGTAGATGGAAATATGAAGACGGCGCTAGAGGTTTTTAATGGTGTCATGGAGCGCGAGGAATCCAGAGAAGCCTAGCGAGAGATATCGCCACTAGCAACGGATACACAACGGAGCGTCTGCACGCGAGGTCGACAGAATCGCTCCCCAAATGCCCACGATGGCAAGATCCCGCTCCTACTGCCGTTTGTTTCGGATAAAATCAATGACGAGTTGCGTCGGTGCATAGCCTCGCGCGGACCTACCCTCGTGAGCATCCCGCGAGACAATATCAAACATCAACTTGTCAGAAATAGGCTGTACGATCAGTCGTGTGTCACTACCCAACTGCGTAATCTTGCCCGCATGGAAGAAATGGAGACTGTGCGCGGAGCGGGGGTTGTATACCAACTCCAGTGTTTGGCTTGTAATGAGGTATATATAGAGAGACAGGAAGATTGTTGTGCGTACGCCTAAAGGAAACATCTGGCGGGAAAAAGGCGTATGTCTCTCCTGACACCTCTTGGTAAACACAGAGTTGAGCAACACAATAACGTTGATTATGGTATCAAATGCACTGTGCTCACTCAGGAAACGGACATCGCTGTGAGGAAGGCCCTTGAGGCTTTTTATATACGGACACGTAATCCGAAGCTCAATAACCGAAATGAGTGCATGACGATAACTAATGAATTCCTACCGTTCCTCCCGCTGTGTGGGTTGTGAAGTCCTAACTTCTGCTTGTGGTCACCGCGCATAGTGATTGATCCTATTGATTTCAATGGTGCCTCACTTGCTACCGGTCGTCCACGAACTGCAGCGGGGCTTGGTCTTGGTGGAATCGGAAAGGGTTGGTCTTGTTATCTGAGCTTTCACCTATCTGAAGTTCCTGTAAATAGTCGCTACTCGCAGGAATGGAGGAAGCGCTTGACCGTGTAATTTGCAGGTAAATTGTCTCGACGTGATTTTCAGGCCTCTGATAACGGCGAGCTTGCCGAAACGTCTGGCCAATAAAATCGATTTCACCGTTAAAAAACCTGGTTGCGGCACAGAAGTGAATGGAATAATACTAGTAATGCCCAGGTTTGAAGAAAGCCGGACTTGGAGATGATTGAGATAACTTCGGTAATAGAATGGTATGGCTCAGAACAGAACGATTACGCAGTTTGAAGCGTCAAAAACGACCCTTAATGCCGTGACAGGAGTAGCAAGTTTGGCCCCGCCCGTATTTTCACGCCCCCTGTATTTGCTTTTTTCCTCTAACTCATGGTTGCTGGGTCATATTCGCCGTCATTGACGTGTGTGGTTCACTTAGGCAATCCACCAACAGTACCGACGGTGAAGATGACCCAGCAACCTTACGTTTCAGGAAAAGCGCAAATGCAGGGGCGTGAAAATACGGGCGGGGTCAAACCTGCTACTCCTGTAACGGCATTGTGAGTCTTTTTTGAAGCTTCAAAATCCGTAGACGTTGTGTTCTGAGCCATACCATTCTATTTCCGTAGTTATCTCAATCACGTTAACGAGCGTGTATGCTACCTTTGATCGGTTGGCTTCCGGCTGACGCAGTCATTCCGCATCTTCACCGAGGTGTGCCGTCCTAGAAGTAAGCCGTGCCCATTTGTCACAGTCCTCAGCCACAATTTGAACACAATCCATCCATTGTTTGCTATCCACTTCCTGCGAAGTAAAATATCAAAATACCTGAATCGCCTCTCAATGTCGAGTGATTTTAAAGCTTCCTTTACCACATCTGTCCAAAACTTTCGCCTACGTCGGTGGCCGTTTCCAGACAGGAATCGGAAGCAAGCATCTTAGAGCGTGTTGAACAAGACGATCTCGCGGTTTTCTCAAAATATGCCCGAAAAAACAAAGACGATCTTCCGTTGCCGCTTGAGATGGCGTTGGGAGATGTTGGCACTTCCTTCGTGTCAAGCGTTTATGTAAGGCGTCGATTTCGTTATAGAGATCTCCGCTGTGGCACATCCGCGGCCAGAAATATCCAAGCAAACATCTGAACACCTTCCTCTCCGTGCAATCCAACCTTTCCATCTGCGTCTTCGGTGCTGCCCACGTCTCCGATCCGTACATCATGATAGGGCGAATAGCGGATGAGCAGACGCGCAACTTGACTCCCTTCGCGATGGGGGTGAAATCAAGGCGATGATTCCTCTTGAGTGTCGATGTTATAATCAGATCACTGCGTTCACACAAGTCGACAAGGCGGTTGCCATTGTCCGCTGTTTGCTAAACTGGGTAGAACCATTTACGGAGCACTTCGGAATCCTGATCAAGTCCCATCTTCGCATTTGCGTCAATTCCCACGACAACAGCATGTTGACAAGGTATCCTGGCTAGCAACGTATTGAATTCCTTGTAGAAGGCATCCTTGGAATTTTCTTCGGCGGTTTCGGTGGGCGCATGAGCACTCACTATCCACAGATTGAATCCTCTATGATCCAACAGTGGCACAGATGCCTTCCTACAGGACGTTGAGCCGAATTCCTCAATCATACCATTGTAGTCCTTCCTTACAGCTATCGCACAGCCTCCCACTCTCCTATCATCAGCGTTACCGCAGTAGATGGCCTACTCTCCGACGTCGGTCTATCCTTGAGGCGAGTTTCCTGCAAAGCAGCAAACGGTGCTCGGAAATAGGTTGTTGGATATCACTCGACAATTCAGGGTGGCGAAATTGTGGCTTGAGGCCAAAGACTCCATGACTCCTTAGGTACAGTGTTTTGGACAAGTGGCCTTAGTGTGCCGGACAGCGACACCTTTATGCAATGTGTGGATACTTTGCCGATATAGTTGTGCACGCTACATCGCTCGAACGTTCCCTGTGTACACTCAAACGTCTGCTGGGTTCGGTACCAACAGACTTGTATCCTCCTAACGACAAGTTAAAGAGGCTAGAGATAGAGTGAAGATAATGACAGAAATTGAATCAAAGTACGGACTCTATAAAAGTTATGGAGCAGACAATAGTAGTTATATTCGTACTTTAGTTCAACCTGACTCATGCGGCTCTGATTCAACATAATGAGATCTCTTGTTCCGTCATGTCTTTGCATATCACTGATGTGGAGGTTTCGTTCGATCAACTCCCGCACAGTCGCTACGTTTACGGAGGAAATGTAAAGAATGTAGTTCCCTCCGTCAATGAGTACCATCGATCCTGAAAGAAACAGATTGATGTCATTCAACAACTAGCAGTTTACTTTTGAGTTTTTTACATTTAGTAATGTGTTCGATGCCAAACAACGTTTTCTAACTGAGTTTTTGCAAACAATGATGATCGATGAAAATTCCGTGCTATGTTCTTCTGGTAACGAAGATGTCAAGTACTGCAATCATGTCCATACTTTTCGAAGCCACACGGACATTGGGGCTGGCGACCCGCTGTCAATCAGCTGGCGAGCAAACACCGGCCCCGGTCGCAGCCCGCTATTGCCAGGTCGCCGCCAATATGTTGACGAACCATTGACAGCCTTTCGACCTCTAGCTGTTACTCCTGCTCGTGGCGTCGCATCATCAGCACTCTGTCAGCATGCTGTCTACGGCACTCTACGCTGCCCTAGACATCACGCTGGCGCTTTCAACACTGCCAGCGCGCCTCCAACTCACCGCCGTCCAATGGTCAATCGCCAGCTGAACGCGTGGTGGCAGCCAACTGATCGCCCGTAGTGGTCACCTTTGCCAGTGACACCCCGTTCAGTTTGCCTCGCAAGGCTTTAGGGCTCACGCTAGAAGTAACCTATTTCTTCAACTATATCGCTGAAAGATTCAATAGAAAGGTTTTTGAGTACGACGAGTGCAGAAGTAACTCCATACTCAGCAGATAAATTTTAGACAAGTACCGTTAGAAAAGGTCAGTGTCGTTTATACTCTTGAACGTACTCTTAGTGGTTGCGGGGAGGACAAAGGGTGGGTATAGCCTATACATTGGATCCGAATCAAAAAATTTCGGATACTCGGATTTCGGATAACGCAAAAATCGAAGGTCTTGGATATCCGACTCAAACGGATAGATTCAGAATAACAACATCGGAAAATCCGAGTCATTCGGATAGAAAGGCTAAACGGATAGTCGGCTCTCGGATCAACTCGGAAATTACGTTTTTTCGGTGACTCGGAATTTCGATCATTCGGATTTTATCCCTTTTCCAGTGATTCGGATTTTGGATTTTTTCGGATTTTGACCTTTTTTCGATGAGTCAGAATCCAAATATCCGAGTCGGATATCCGGTCGGATACGAGTTGGTATAACGCACTCAAAGGCATCATTCGCGCTGGAAATCAATTTTCATTTTTCAGGCTCAATTTCATAATTGAGCCCGGTAGACCACACTGGTAAACTTTGGCGCGTCAAAAACGTTGGGCAATGAGGTTGAAAGGCATCAAAGATGAAGACTCGCCACCAATTCTCACCAGTCATCTAGCACTTTTTCCTAGAATGTTGATGCGACCGTAAGACAACATGAAAAATAGTTACGGCACGAACTCCACATGCAGAAAAACTCCGAAAATGACAGTGACGAGGCCCCCAAAAGCAGAAAAACTTCAGAAAGGATTTTGGCGCGAAATTCAAATTCGTATTTACAATTTGTTCCAATTGAATTTTCTTTACAAATAAGGGTTTTTCATGGGCCCCTTCGACATTTTCGTTCACTAGAGAGGCCAAGCTACACAAAAACATGAAAAAATAATATACGGTTTTCGGCGCGTACGATGCCTATAAGGGAAATTTAAAAAAAGAAGGTTTTCTACCGTACCATGATAGAACATTTCATTGAATATCATCTTTAAACCGAAAATCATTCTTCACAATATCTTCAAAGTGAGTGTAATGTTATAGCATTCTCAGGCACTCGTAGATGTCGACCCCAGTGCAAAATCACTGCTTTTTGTGGAGCGCGAATGAAAAACACCTATTTAGGTGGAGCGCAGGCTATTTTTCATGACTATTCAGTAAACCGCTGCCGACATTTTCGCCCACTGGATCTGCTGTGGGTGTCGACCGCTGAAGTTTTCGGAAATAGAGATTTCGACCACCGAGGGTTTCGAAAATGTGGATGTCGACAGCCGAAAATCTCGAAGATGTGCTTGACGACCGCTGAGGAATTCGAAAATGTGGATGTTGACCGCCGAGGATCTCAAAGATGTGGATGGCGACTGCCGAGAATTTCGAAAACTCAAGCACTCGTGGATGCAAAAACACTGCTTTTTGTGGAGCGCCGAGCAAAAAGTTAGTTTTCTTCTTGAAGGACGTCACGTGTTTAGACAAAAGCATAACAATATCGTTGGTATAAAGGCTCCTGATTTCACAGTGTGCTTCAGTCGGCTCTTCGGAGCCGGATTTGGAAAGTGACAGTCATCACCAAAGGCCCACAATGGGGCGCACCACGCCCTGGAACTTGGCTGTGAGATCACCGTTTTTGTGGGAATCCTTGGTACGGGTCGACTGCGAGCAGAATGCTTGTCGATCGCAAGTGTCGTCGGCCTCACACCCACATAGCCCGCGGTCGACATCTGATCAGGTCCACCGCCAGCGAATGGCTCGTCGAGCGCTGGCCGTGCGGTTGTGATGCCCGACGGCACTAGCGGTCGACTGCCAGTGGCAGGTGGCTAGCGGTAGACATCAACGAGTGCCTGAGTTAGTATAAACGAGCATCATGAGTTTCAATCCTCCACCTCGATTTCGTAAACATCCGTGGATTCTTCTCCGAATCTCTTCGAACAGGGTTGCCCGATCGATCAATACATTTGCTTTTTGGGGGCCAATCGTATTCTCAATGTGCCATACTCGCAAAAACAAATCAAGCGAAGAGTGTCAACGCCTATTATGCGCAAAATCTACGTTGATGATGTGAAGAAAATGCGCCGCAAATTACACAATCTGCGCCTATTGGATGTCTGTAGTGCAATTATGTAGCTGCATGGCTACACTAGAACAAAACGTCAAGTCGTGTCATCAGATGCACTTCTTTGAGTAACAGGACATGCCCAATCTACCACTATCCGACTCATTACCCGATCCGAATCATCTTATATTTCGGATATTCGGTATCCGAACCATTATCCGACTCATGGCACACTTCGGTGATTCAGATTTCGAATCAAACGGATTTTGACGTTTTTTTTTCGGTGATTCGGATTTTGAATCACTCGGATTTTGATGTTTTTTCGGTGAGTTGGATTTTGGATCACTCGGATTTTAACGTTTTTTTTTCGGTGATTCGGATTTCGGATCACTCGGATTTTGGCGTTTTTTTTCGGTGAATCGAATTTTGAGTCATGAAAATTTCGGTTCATTCGGATGGATATCCAAAAATGAGTGAGTCGAATCTAATGCATAGTATAGCCATAGCAAAGGAAATCTCCAAGTTGTCTCAAGACACTTTGTGTTGAAAATTACGGAGTTATACTCCCGAAACTCTTCCAGCAAAATGTATAATAGAACTTCCTCTTCTCTTGTTCATAGAGCAGATTCGGAAGGAACTTCGAATTGCGGAGCATCAAAGAACTCGCCTTTCAAGAGGATAGGCTTCATCTCTTCCTTCTTGGTGTGCACTATGTCGCCGATTCCTCTCATTTTGAAGACGAATAAGCTATTCTTGAAAGCCAGGATTGACTCATAAGAAAATGGCACCTAAACTTATCCAGATTAAAGGCGCAAGATCAGATTTCTGATTTCGCAACCGAACTCGTCTAGAACCCTCCCGTTTTGGTGTTTAAAAATTGTACTTTGATGAAGTTACATGCTTTACGACGAAGCTACACTTGAACTCAATAAAGCTCTGAAAAGATGAAACGCAAAATGCAATCGTATTCAACCAACTTCACCTCTGGATGTACTAACTCGAGAATATCTGTCACTCTCGTCTCGCGCTGTACTGCCATTGGATACGCATTCCGGATGTAATGCCCAAAATGTTCAACGAAAAGATCCTTGTCAAAGCAAATATGATATGGAAATGCAATAGAGAAATCATCGGAACAGATATCGAATAAGCCCTGTGAAAGTAACTGCCTTACGAAACATAATAAGAAGAGAAGAGCCTCCATCACAGTGAAACTACGTATCATTAGAACAGTTTCAGCATGAGAAAGGACTTTTGCTACAGCTTGTTTCGAATGTTTCAAAAGCAGTGTTCTGGATAACGTATGTATGAAGCAATGTGAAAAAAAAGTAAAATGATGAAGCAAATGGCAATAATCAATCTTTCAGGGACGCGCCACACATTTCACTTCCATTCAGAATCGTAGAGACTTTTGAATGTGTATTGGGCCTTGTCAAGGACTTGAGGGTGCTAGCCGAATTTCGAGCCACTGTTCTTGTCCTCTCAGGCAAGTACCTATCACTGGGGCCGAGTGGCTAGCAGGTTTAATTGACCTTTGGCGAGGATGGAGCACGAGGTGATAGGGCGCCTCTGGGCCAGTAGCAATCCCACAATGTGGTGACTTCAAAGAGACAGCCAACCTAAGGTCGATGACGCCTAGATGACTCCTTAGAACGAGAATCATTCTCAGAGTAGCGTTGAATGCAAAACTATCAATAGTCGACGTATTTGAACCAGCACCGCACCATCCTACGAGACGGATGCCCAACACAGCGCCTTAGACCACTAGGCCACATGTTCACGTGTGAGAGACTCTTTCTGTTTTCCTAAATACACTCCCTCCACAGTTCTTCGTATTCATTGTTACTTTGATCGAACTATCAGTAGTAAATATGGGTTTCGGGAGCGTGTAAATGTGTCTATCATTCAGATTTAACCAGTTTTCAACCTTGGGTGATGGGATTTGCGGAATTTTTCGCGAAAATCATCAAAGCGAGAGAATGTTAGTTTTAGAGAACGATTTTGAGAATTTCTTGTTGGATGACCACTTTCCACTGAACCACGATACACAATACGTTGTAATGTATTCATGACAGCTACGTACAATTTGACGTTAACCTCTCACTAATCTTCGTCAGGAATCATTGAAACATAAAAAAAAACTAAAACTTTCAAACGTTTGGCCTGTCATTTCTATCAGCTGGCAGCAGAGCTGGATGGCCGCTAGCCGGCTGGTGCAAATTTCCTTGCCCACTTAGACAACGAGATAGGACGCCGTGCTGTGCTGGGGTGATAAGTGGACAGCGGACTGGTCGGTTCGCAAGCGCTCCACTGCCCTTTCTTGGAGCGCACTTGCTTCAAAAAGTCAGCACCACTGGACGTGCTCGACCCCATGACCGCGGTATCGACCCAGCTCCTCTTCGCTCCGCGCGCTGTTTCTCTTTCCTCTGCGGCGGTGAGCGAGGTCACCACCCGTTTCTTGCAGTCAGCCACCTCACAAAGGAACGCTCACTGCTCCCAGGTGTCTGACTGCAATGGTCATTAACTTGAGCGCAGCCTGTGCATTTCTATGCCGGCCCGTTCATATTGATAGCCGAGACGTGGTTGGCACAGTCACCACGCAGTGACAGCCGGTAGCTGCCACCTTCCGGGGGGATTGCTACTGGCCCTGGTCACTGTTCCACACGCGCCCCCATGGAGCAGTGTAGCAAACATTTTCAAAATGACTCGGGCTTTTCCAAAAAAGTTATCTCAACAGAATCTTCCCAGCCAGAGCGAAAAGAATCCGCGCAACCGACGTTAGAGCATCAGATGAGGAGCGCTCGTGGCTAACAATAAGCACTGGGGGGGGGCGAGAAAATGAAAACAAAGAAGATCGATGGTTTCCAACAAACGATTTCGCAAAGCTTTCCAGGCGGTTATAAGCAAGCCCGAGTGAATGCTATAGGGCAGCTAAAGCTTTGATTCAACTATCAAATCTTCTTTACACTAGGAATTAAAGGTGAGAAGACATGGCTCATCCAAACGACAGTGTAAGTTTCAAGGATAAGGAGGCAACCCTTAGGGGCATAGACTTATCATTTGGATGTTTTATAATAGTTCGATAATCGGTCCAGTCATGAATATTGTGTCCTTTTTAGGAATAGCTTCCATTTTATTGTACATTCAGTTCTACAAAAGTTTTGAGTTAAACAAGCGAAATTGACAAACGGAGCGTGAAGCTTAGCGAAATAGGGCTAGCTAGCGTCCCTGTCCCATCCATGCACCTTCTTTTGGATTTCTAGACCCGCGCCGTGCAATACTCAATTTATTAACGGGGGTCTGGCTTCACCCCCTTTCCGCCAAATCACCATCTCGAAAATCTGACACCTGTTCCTCTAGAGTAGGTAAAATCATGATCTCATAACGGGTATTTCAACTTTGTGTGCGAATATTCGAAAATGCTGGAATATTGAAAATATTCAAATTTCGGTCGAAAATCGTGGTTGCCCGAATATTCAAATACGAATAATGCCCGAATATTCATTTTACCGAACAGCCTAATCCGAATAGTGTTTGAATACTCTCTTTTTTCGAATATTCGAATATTGGGTCCTCACTATAGATTAGTGAGGACCCAATATTCGAATATTCGAAATTAGTGGGTCCTCACTATAGATTAGTGGTAAAAGCAGAAAACACCGTAGAATTATATTGACATCATATTCAGGTCGAGAAAAAAAAACAGACCGCGTTCCACTCCACTTGTTCCATTTTACTTGATATAGCTTTCGGAGGATGACCTCCTCCAGTATCGACTTGGCTTATAATGAAAACCACATGCTCCGTGACGAATGCGTCTGAATACATTCAATTATGTGATTGCAACTAACAGCAACTTTTGGTTTTCATTCACAATCTGTATTGCAATCTACATGTTGGTAGGAAAGTACTGAAAGCGACACCTATTAAGCAGTAGAGGAATTCAAATTCATAAGCCATTTTGACATTTCATCTTTCATGTGAGCATACAAAAATTTTTATTTCGAGCTGTCAATTCGCTCATTGTTCACAAGCCATTTGATTCGACGTGGTGGTGCATTTTTAACAATGGAAAAACTGAGTGTTGTTTTTCATTTTTCATTTCAATCATTACAGAAATGGTATAAAATTATTGCAGGATTGTCGGAATAAGTGTATTGAAATGAAGGGAGATTATATTGAATAAAAACACTTATTTCATCTAAAAGTTCACCTTCTTTCATTTTTGTTTTCAATACTTTTCAACCAACCTTTAGAAGCCTGATACCCACTATGACTAGGCTGTCATAATTGTCTAGCAGATGACGGTTACGGTAACAGATAAAGTGCGGAAATCATTCGCTATGAAGGGCAATGCGCCATCAAGAACGGTGATGAGTCCGTAACGGGCGTCCCCGCTAGCTATGGGCGCTGCCTGTCTGCTTTATTATTATAGCTCGATAGAGGTGCCATCGTGCACACTAAATGTTCTTATATTCCATCAGGTTAGCAGGATTGGAAAGAATTTTTCAGGTTGAGGACTATTTGGAAAACAGTCAGAATCCGTATTCATGTTCTGGAGGAGGTGTAGTCAGCAACATTCCAACGGAGGATCTCAAGAACGGATAAGTAAATTTAAAATTCCTTTGAAAATTTCCGGAAACTAAAGTTTTGCTGTAAAGAAAAAAACCCTTACCCAAATGTTCTTGCTTCCTCTCCTGTACTTTCATGATGACCTCGGTGTCGTAAATCCTACGAGCAACTTCACGGACCACACCTGTTCAGTAAAATATGCTTTTGATCGCCACAAAGTCCTCAAACATAGAGTTCGTTAAATTCGGTGGGATCATACTTCCCGTGATGCGCAACCGCAACCATGCGGACGGATCAGCGATATGGGTTTTCGGTCGATATGAATGACACACTGTTGCGTCGCGGTTCTCGCCAAAAAGCGTATGATCCCGGCCGAGAGACTCGGCCGGGATCATACTCCTTTTGGCGAGCACCGCGGCGCAACAGTGTTACGGCAGCATGGGTGGTTTATGGTTCGGGTTGATAATTGAGTTCTGGTTGATCTCCTCTATTTCGTATGGAAATTTATTATGTTACTTTGCCTGCTCGTGCGGACCGAGGGGAGAGACAGCTAGAAAGTGTGGGGGAGAATGAGATGCAGCATACGCGCGCAGACGCACGCAATGAACGGAAATAAATTTTTTTCGGAAACAGAGGATATGTATGCTTGAGGCCTGTCAACTAAATCAACAGGGTGACTTTTTTTCTGAGTATTCAAGTTTTTCATTCCTTATTTCTGCCCTACGTTGATTTTATAGCTATTCTATATATATATATATATATATATATATATATATATATATATATATATATATATATATATATATATATATATATATATATATATATATATATATATATATATATATATATATATATATATATATATATATATATATATATATATATATATATATATATATATATATATATATATATATATATATATATATATATATATATATATATATATATATATATATATATATATATATATATATATATATATATATATATAGTGTGTATATACAAGACTGTCGGTACCCGCTCGTTAGTGCCCCTGCTTCTAGTGAACCCAGCAGACGACGTTTGAGTGTACACTGGGAACGTTGGAGCGATTATAGCGTGCACAACTATTTCGCGAAAGTATCCCATACATTGCATAAAGGTGTCGCTGTCCGGCACACTAAGGCCTCTTGTCCAGAACACCTTAGGTCTTGTACTTAGGGAGTCATGGAGCCTCTGGTCACACTCCACAATTTCGCCACCCTGAACTGTCGATCGCTGTCGAGTGATATCCAAAAAACTGCGCTATCCAGACTTCTGAGCTATTTCCATGCACCGTTTGCTGCTTTGCGGGAAACCCGCCTCAAGGATAGACCCGTCATCAGCGTCGGAGAGTACACCATACTACCGCGGTAACGCTGACGATATAGGAGAGTGGGAGGCTGTGCAATAGCTGTAAGGAAAAGGATTTCAATGGAGTATGGTCAAGGAGTTCGGCTCAACGTCGTGTCGGAATGCATTCTGTACGACTGCGGGATCACAGAAGGATTCAATCTGTGGATAGTGAGTGCTCATGCGCCCACTGAAACCGCCGAAGACAATTCGAAGGATGCGTTTTATGAGGAACTCAATACGTTGCTGGCCAGGATACCTTGTAAACATGCTGTTGTCGTGGGGATTGACGCAAAATGCGAAGATGGGACTTGATCAGGAATCCGAAGTACTCGGTAAATGGTCTCCTACCGCAGTGGAGCAAACATCGGACAATGGCTTTCACCGCCTTGATAATGAAGCTTTGTGAACGCAGTGGTCTGATTTATTGCATCGACATCTCAAGAGGAATCATCGCCGCCATCAGCTTACGTGGCAGGGACCAACCCGGCTATCTCCAGAAGAGCAGCGGAAGCGGGAAGATGACAACTTTTCGGAAAACTACAGCTTGACTATGTCCCTGAGCGAGGAATATTCCAGTATCGGACATTCGAAGATCTAGAGCTGTGGCGGGGATGTCGACATTCGATTCGGATCACCGTCCTGTTCTGTTGAACTTCACTGCGAGGATTCATAAGAGAGAAGCGAGAGGGCTCAGCCTTCTCCAGAGGATTGACATGACAAAGTCTCAGAGATGAAAGAGTGCAGAAGGAATTTCCGATGCCAACGCGTTTCTATTCACATCGGAGTACGGGACTAAGAAGAAACTTCTTGCGACGCGGATTCTTTTGTCAAAGTGCATCCAGGACGCTTCGAAGAGAGTGCACTCCCGGCTTGTACAGCCTAAGAAGAAGTTCGCCTACGTCTTCAGAAGAAACAACATCTACCTACAACAGAGTACATGTGCTCTCCGAACTGCAGGAAACTTCGTGGAGGAGAAGCGTCTGAGGAGGAAGTTGCGTCGGCAGCTTCAAAGGGACCGCGAACGAGAGTGGACGTGTAAGAGCTAAGGAGTTCGAGAAGGCTTTGGGAGGGAGAAGAATCCGAAGAAAGCCTACACGTTGCTGGGCGACAGTATAGCAGGAGAAGATGAAGAGATGTTCTCCTGTGCTTGAACACTACCAATGGAGTTTTTGGTGCAGTTGGTGATGCGACGCTGCCAATATGGAAGGATTACTTCAGTTCACTACTGAATCGTCCAGCGCCATCAGTACCTGAGCTCCCGCATGTTCAGAGAGCACATTACGATGTCAGTGGAGGAACCGCCGACTCGAGTCCTGAAGTTTTGGATTGTGTCCGGAAAATGAAGAATGGAAAGGCAGGTGGAGATGAGCAACATCACTGGGCTGAAATGCTGAAAGCTCTTTCCTCCGTCTGGGATTCGTGAGAATGACCAACACCATCCGTGCCATATGGATGGAGCGAAAGGATACCCGATTCGTGGAGACATGCGATCATCG
Organism: Aplectana chamaeleonis; assembly: GCA_029168955.1. Taxonomy (NCBI): domain Eukaryota; kingdom Metazoa; phylum Nematoda; class Chromadorea; order Rhabditida; family Cosmocercidae; genus Aplectana; species Aplectana chamaeleonis. Next base: position 110,577 of record JAPDOI010001959.1, read on the forward strand.
TACCTTTCTTTGCACAAGAAGCTATCCGTCACGGATCCTAAGAACTACAGAGGAATCTCTCTACTTCGTGTCATGTACAAAGGTTTTAGAACGTATCATTCTCGAGCGACTTATCAAACATCGTGAAGGAAACGACCAGAGATGAGCAAGCCGGTTTTTCGACCTGGAAGATCGACCATCGACCAAGTGTTCGTCGTGAGAAGAGTAATTGAATCGTGGCAGCGGTTTTCCGAAGCCATTACAGCTTGCTTTTTTGGACTTTGGAAGCCGCGCGTTCGACTCTCTCCCTCATCGCACTGATCGATTGCTCAATGCTCTGCGAGCAGATGGAGTCCCGGAAAAGTATAGTTCGGTTAATCGAGTGACATGAACAAAGGAACAAACAGCAGCAGTTCGTACACCTGTCGGATTTACGTCAGCTTTCGAGGTGAAACACAGGGCAAGTAAGGCAAGGAGCCGTTGCAGGACCTTTTCTTTTCAACTTCGCCGTTGATGACATCATGCGTAGAAAGTTGCAGAAACAGTTTCCTGCGGATGGTGATCCTAACACCATCAGGACGCTCCCTTGTCGACCCTGGAGTACGCCGACGACATTGTGTTATTCGCCTGAAAACAACGGCAAAACTGCAAAGGATTTTGAACCTCGTTTCAGAAGTATGCGTCGCAGCCTATGTGGATCTTCGTCTTCGTCCCGACAAATGCAAGCAGATGTGGGTCTCTCAGAGGCCTTCAACTGGAGTTTGTGTGGACGGACAACGTATCGAACTGGTGGACGATTTCTGTTATTTGGGCTGTTTGCTGGAAGAACGATGGTAGTTATGCAGCGGATATTCGACAACGATGTGCGAAAGCTACGTCTGCATTCAATTCTCTAACCAAGTGCGTTTGTGGTCTACCACCATCGCGAAGGAAGTCAAGTTGCGCGTCTACCTATCCCGCTATTCAAGCCCTATCATGATGTACGGATCGGAGACGTGGGCAGCACCGAAAAACGCAGATGGAAAGGTTGGATTGCACGTGTCGAGAGGAAGCTTTTTAGGCGTTTGCTTGATATTTCTGGCCGCGTGTATGCCATAACGAAGACCTTTACAAGGAAATCGACGCAGTACACATCAACGCTTGACACGAGGGAGGTGCCAGCATCTCCTAACGCCATCTCAAGCAGCAAATGGAGAGAGTCGACTTCGACTGCTCGGGCATATACTAAGAAGAACGCCGGATCGTCTCGTACAACACGCTTTAAAAATGCTTCCAAATCCTGTCTGGAAACGGCCATCTGGGCGTAGGCGAAAGTTCTGGACGGATGTGGTTAAAGAAGAGGATTTAAAGTCACTCGGCATCGAAAGACAGTTCCAGGCGCGATGTTCTCGTTCTGGCAGGAAATGGAATAGTGGACAGCTGGATGGAATGTGTTCAAATTGTGGCTGAAGACCGTGAAAAAATGGACAACGGCTGACTACTAGGACGGCACACTTTCTGGGTGAAGATGCGGAATGACTGCGTCAGGTATGAAAGCCAACTGATTAAGTCAAGTAAGTCATATATATATATATATATATATATATATATATATATATATATATATATATATATATATATATATATATATATATATATATATACTATCATATATATATATATATATATATATATACTATATATATATATATATATATATATATATATATATATATATATATATATATATATATATATATATATATATTCTTCTTCTTCTTTAGCGTTTGTCCCCGCTTCCCTTGCAGGGTCCGCATGAATGGTTCGTTGGCGCCACTTTTCCTCGGATCTGTGCAACCTGATCGTGGGATGTAAGCCAGCAGCCTTCAGATCGTTGTGCAATGTGTCCAGCCAGCGCTGCTTCGGACGTCCTTTCGGTCTCCTGCCATGGACTTCTAAATCAAGAGCGATCTTTCGAACGGAATCGTCTTTGCCACGCAGAACATGACCACACCATCTCAATCTTGATTGTCGTAGCTTTTCAGCAATGGGAGCGACACCAAATCGCTTCCGGATGTCTTCACTGGAAACATGATCGAGACGCGTGATGCCGGCGCTCCATCGCAGCATTTTCGTTTCCATGACACTCAGACGACGTTCTGCCTCCTTGGTCGCTGGCCAGCACTCAGTTGCATAGAGTGAAACAGGTCGTATTACAGACCTGTACACTTTGGACTTCAGGTGATCAGGAATCTTCTTATCGCATAAGACACCGGTTGTTGAACGCCACTCAGACCAAGCAGCATTGATACGGGCAGTTATCTCATGAACAATGCCGCCGTCAGCAGTAATTGTCGATCCAAGGTACTTGAAAGCCTCCATACGCGGTAGATTCGTGCCATTTATTCTTATGCTGCCGAGCTCATTTGCGTCGGTTGTCAAATATTCGGTCTTCCTGACGTTCAGTCGAAGGCCGAACTGCGCAAGACGGTCACTCCAGGCCTGTGCTTGTTGCTCGAAATCGTTTTTGTCCTCGGAAACCAGCATCACATCATCCGCATACAGCAACGTCCACGGTGCCGGCTTCTGCAGGTCTTTCGTGACTGCATCCATAACAATGGATATATATATATATATATATATATATATATATATATATATATATATATATATATATATATATATATATATATATGACTTACTTGACTTAATCGGTTGGCTTTCGCCTGACGGGGTCATTCCGCATCTTCACCGAGGTGTGCCGTCCTAGTAGTCAGCCGTGTCCATTTTTCACGGTCTTCAGCCACAATTTGAACACATTCCATCCAGCTGTCACTATTCCATTTCCTGCGAAACGAAACATCGCGCCTGGAACTAGTCTTTCGATGCCGAGTGACTTTAAATCCTCTTTAACCACATCCGTCCAGAACTTTGCGCCTACGCCCAGGTGGCCGTTTCCAGATGCCAGGATTTGGAGGCTTTTCTAAAGCGTGATGTACGAGACGATCCGGCGTTCTTTCTTAGTATATGCCCGAGCAGTCGAAGTCGACTTTCCATTGCTGCGTTTGAGATGGCGTTAGGAGATGCTGGCACCTCCCTCGTGTCAAGCGTTGATGTACTGCGTCGATTTCCTGTGTAAAGGTCTTCGTTATATGTATACACGACGGCCAGAAATATCTCAAGCAAACGCCTAAAAGCTTTCTCTCCGTGCAATCCAACCTTTCCATCTGCGTTTTCGGTGCTGCTCCACGTCTCCGATCCGTACATCATGATAGAAAAGGGCGAATAGCGGATAGGTAGACGCGCAACTTGACTTCCTTCGCGATGGTGGTAGACCACAAACACTTGGTTAGAGAATTGAATGCAGATCGTAGCTTTCGCACATCGTTGTCGAATATCCGCTGCATTACTACCATCAGTTCTTCAGCAAACAGCCCAAATAACATAAATCGTCCACCAGTTCTGATACGTTGTCCGTCCACACAAACTCCAGTTGAAGGCCCTGAGAGACCCACATCTGCTTGTAGATTTGTCGGGACGAAGATCGAAGTCCATAGGCTGCGTAAGCATACTTCGAAACGAGGTTCACAATCCTTTGCAGTTTTGCGCGTTGTTTTCAGCGAATAACACAATGTCGTCGGCGTACTCCAGGTCGACAAGGAGCGCCGTCCTGATGGTGTTAGGGATCACATCTCGCAGGAAACTGTTCTGCAACTCTTACGCATGATGTCATCAACGGCGAAGTTGAAAAGAAAAAGGTCCTGCAACGGCTCCTTGCCTTACTCCTGTTTTCACCTCGAAAGCTGACGTAAATCCGACAGGTGTACGAACTAAGCTGCTGTTGTTCCTCTGTTCATGTCCTCGATTAACCGAACATACTTTCCGGGACTCCATCTGCTCGCAGAGCACTGGAGCAATCGATCACGATGAGGAGAGTCGAACGCGGCTTCAAAGTCCAAAAAGCAAGCTGTAATGGCTTCGAAACCGCTGCCAGCCGATTCACAATTACTCTTCCTCACGACGAACACTTGGTCGATGGTCGATCTCTTCCAGGTCGAAAACCGGCTTTGCTCCTGCATCTCTGGTCGTTCCTTCACGATGTTTGATAAGTCGCTCGGAGAATGATACGTTCTAAAACCTGTACATGACACGAGGTAGAGAGATTCCTCCTGTAGTTCTTAGGATCCGTGACGGATAGCTTTCAGAAGAGGTAATGATGATCGCATGTCTCCACGAATCGGGTATCCTTTCGCCTCATCCATATGCACTGATGGTGTTATCATTTCTACGAATCGCAGACGGAGGAAGAGCTTTCAGCATTTCACAGCAGTGATGTTGTCATTCCGCACCCGCCTTTCCATTCTTCATTTTCCGGACACAATCCAAAACTTCAGACTCAGCTCGGTGGTTCCTCACTGACATCGTGTAATGTGCTCTCTGAACATGCGGGAGCTCAGGTACTGATGGCGCTGGACGATTCAGTAGTGAACTGAAGTTAATCCTTCCGTATATTGGCAGCGCAAGTCGCATCACCAACTGCAACCCATTGGTAGTGTTCTGGAGACAGGAGGAACATCTCTTCATCTTCCCAGCTATACTGTCGTGAAAAGCAACGTGTAGGCTTTCTTCGGATTCTTCCTCCCAAGCCTTCTCGAACTCCTTAGCTTCACACGTCCACCTCGTTCGCGGTCACTTTAGCTGCCGACGCAACTTCCTCCTCAGACGCTTCTCCTCCACGAAGTTTCCTGCAGTTCGAGAAGAGCTACATACTCCGTTGTAGGTAGATGTTGTTTCTTCTGGAGACGTAGGCGAATCTTCTTCTTAGGCTGTACAACCGGGAGTGCCTCTTTCGGAAGCGTCCTGGATGCATTTGACAAAAGAATCCGCGTCGCAAAGTTTCTTCTTAGTCCGTACTCCGATGTGAATAGAAACGCGTTGTCGGAAATTCCTTCTGCACTTCTTTCATCTCTGAGACTTGTCATGTCAATCCTCTGGAGAGGCTGAGCCCCCGCTTCCTCCCTTTTATGAATCCTCGCAGTGAAGTTCAACAGAATTGTAGACAGGACGGTGATCCGGAATCGAATGCGACATCCCACACAGCTCTAGATCTTCGAATGTCCGATACTGGAATATTCCTCGTCAGGACATAGTCAAGCTGTAGTTTCAAAGTTGTCATCTTCCCGCTTCCGGGCTGCTCTCTTTCTGGAGATAGCCGGGTTGGTCCCCTGCCACGTAAGCTGATGGCGGCGATGATTCCTTCTTGAATGTCGATGCAATAATCAGACCACCTTCGGCGTTCACAAAAGTCGACAAGGCGGTAGCCATTGTCCGGATGTTTGCTCCACTGGGTAGAACCATTTACCGAGTAATTTCGGATTCCTGGATCAAGTCCCATCTTCGCATTTGCGTCAATCCCCACGACAACAGAGCATGTTGACAAGGAATCCTGGCCAGCTAAACGTATTGAGTTCCTCATAAAACGCATCCTTCGGAATTGTCTTCGGCGGTTTCAGTGGGCGCATGAGCACTCACTATCCACAGATTGAATCCTTCTGTGATCCCGCAGTCGTACGAATTGCATTCCGACACGACGTTGAGCCGAACTCCCGACCATACCCATTGAAATCCTTCCTTACAGCTATTGCAGTAACAGCCTCCCACTCTCCCATCGTCAGCGTTACCGCAGTAGATGGCGTACTCTCCGAATGATGACGTGGTTCTATCTCTGAAGTGGCTTCCTGCAAGGCATAAACGGTGCAGCGGAAAGACAGCCCAGAAGTCTGGATAGCGCAGTTTTTGGATATCACCCGACAGCGATCGACAGTTCAGGGTGGCGAAATCTGTGGCTTTAGGCCAAAGACTCCATGACTCCCTAGGTACGTGATCCTAAGGCGTTATGGACCAGAGGCCTTAGTGTGCCGGACGGCGACACCTG
>JAPDOI010000196.1:1240000-1310000 GCA_029168955.1 Aplectana chamaeleonis
GAATGAACCGAACCTTAGTGAAGTGGTTTTATCAGACCCCACAACTTACAGCGTGAAAACGAGAGATGAACACAAACGTGAATGCAGATATCTTGAAGGAGTCATGAAGAGAGTGCTTGGCACAAAGCTGGACAAAAGCCTGCTTGCTCAACTGCTGCCGAAGCATGCAAGTACACCAACTTATTACCAGCTTATCAAGACACACAAGTTGGTCATGGATGAACACAACAACGTGGACCTTCTTCTTCTTCTTCTTCTTCTTATTCTTCTTCTTCTTCTTCTTCATTTCTTCTTCTTCTTGTATTCTTCTTGTTCTTCTTAACATCTTTATCTCTTCCTTCTTTATTTATTATCATGTATTCTTCTTCTTCTTCTTCTTCAGCTATTCTTCTACATCAATATTCTTCTTCCATCATATTCTTCCTCTTTATCTTCTTTGTATTTCTTAATACTTCTTCTTCTTGTATTTCTTCTTGTATTCTTCTTCTTCTTCTTCTTCTGTTATTTGTATTCCTCTTTATTCTCATTGTCTTCCTCTTCTTCTTATTTAGTCTTCTTCTTCTGTATTCTTAGCTGTGAAGTGTGTTGTGCTCTTCTTCTTCTTCTTCTTCTTCTTTATTCTTCTTCTTCTTCTTCTTCTTCTTCTTCTTATTTCTTTCATATTTCACTCTTTATTCATATTTATTTCACTCTTCTCTTCCTGCCTGTTCTTCTTGTTCTTTATTCTTCTTTGTTCTTTATTTATTTATTTCTTTAGTCTTTAGATATTTAGATCTTCTTCTTCTTCTTCTTCTTCTCTTCTTGTGTTGTTATTTATTTAGCTATTTAACTGTTTATTTATAACTATTGTTTATTTTATTTAGATGTCTTGTGTGGCTATTTATTTAACCTATTTGTGTTAGTCTTCTTCTTTGTGTTCTTTAGTCTTCTTCTTTATTTCTTCTTCTTCGTCATTTCTTTCTTCTTTATTTCTTCCTCCTTCTTCTTTAGCTATTTGCTAGTGTCTTCTTCTTCTGTTCTTCTTCTCCTTTATTCTTCCTTCTTCTTCTTCTTCTTCTTCTTCTTCTTCTTCTTCTTCTTCATATTCTTCTTCTTCCTCTTCTTATCTTCCTATCTTCACTCTTCCTCTTCTTGTTCTTCTTATTTCCTCTTCTTCTCCATTATTTCTTCCACTCTTCTTTATTCCTTCTTCTTCTTCTTCTTATTTATTTATTCTTGCTATTCTTCTTCTTCTCCATTATCATTACTCATTACTTCTTCTTTGATCAGTCATTCTTCTTTATTTATTGCCTGTTTGCTATGTCTGTTCCTTCTTCTTCTTCTTCTTCTTCTTCTTCTTCTTCTTCTTGTATTCGTATTACAGCCTATTATTTATTCTTATTTATTTCATCTTCTATTTTATTTATTTCCATATTTCACTCTTCCTCTTCCTCTTCTTTATTTATTTATTCATCATCATCTTCTTTATTTATTTATTTATTATTTATTTGTGTATTTAACTATTTATTTAGAGTAACTATTCATTTATTTATTATTTATTCCATATTTATTCCTCTTCCTCTTCCTCTTCTTTATTATTTGTTAAGTGTATTCTTCTTCTTCATTTATTTATTTGTATTTCTTCTTATTTATTTGTTGTTGCTTCTTCTTCTTCTTCTTCTTGTTCTTAAATCTTATTCTTAGTCTTCTTCTTATTTGTGCTATTTATTTATTCTTCCTCTTCTTCTTCTTTCTTCTTCTTCTTCATCTTCTTCTTGCTACTTCTTCTTCTTCTTCTTCTTCTTGTTGTTCTTCCTCTTCTTCTTCCCCTCTTCTTTGGCCCTGTTATTCTTCTTGTTTCTTCCCTCTTCTTTATTTAGTAGCTGTCTTCTTCTTCACCTTCTTCTTCACCTTCTTCTTCTTCTTCACCTTCTTCTTCTTCTTTAGCTATTTGTGTTATTCTTTATTGTTCTTCTTCTTCTTCTTCTTCTTTATTCCCAGTGTGCTATTCTTTAGTCATCTTTATTTTAGCTATTCCTACTTCTTCTAGCTATTTCTTAAATCTTCTTCCTGACACAACTGGAAGTCTTCTTCTTCTTCTTCTTCTTCTTCTTCCTTCTTCTTCTTCTTCCTCTTCTTCTTCTTCTTCTTCTTCTTCTTCTTCTTCTTCTTCTAGCTATTTATTCTTCTTCCTCTTCCTCTTCTTCTTCTTCCTTCTCCTTCTCATGTATTCTTCTTCTTCTTCTTCTTCTTCTTCCCTCTTCTTCTTCTTCCTCCTCTTCTTCCTCTTCCTCTTCTTCTTCTTCTTCTTCTTCTTCTTCTTCTTCTTCTTCTTCTTAGCCTAATATTCTATTGCTTCTTCTTCTTTTCTTCTTCCTCTTCTTCTCATTCTTCTTCCTCTTCTTCTTCTTGAGTCTTCTTCTTCTTCTTCTTCTTCTTCAGTCGTCTTCTTCTTCTTCTTCTTCTTCTATTCTTCTTCTTCTTCTTCTTCTTCTTCTTCTTCTTCTTCTTCTTCTTCTTCCTCTTTATCTTCTTCCTCTTCTTCCTCTTCTCTTCCTCTTCCTATTCTTCTTCTTCTTCTTCTTCTTCTTCTTCTTCGTCTTCGTCTTAAATCTTCTTCCTTCTTCTTCTTCTTCTTCTTCTTCTTCTTCTTGCCTTGGGTAATTGGCGACAACATTAACCTCTTCAGGGTTGCAAGAACTGATGTCTTCAAACTGTGTGCCGTAACTGGTTCAATTCCTTCAAGTAATAAATTGTAACACCAAAATCTAAGCTGGTTTTCAACCACGTGGAAAGATGCAGTCTTCGTAAAACACATAGAAAATGCTTGCATACTTTTCATGAAAGTTTAGCAAACAAACAATACAAACGAAGCTTTTCCGAAATCCAAAAGAAATGAAAATTCATTAAAACAGTCGGATAAATACAAAAACCATTCATTGAGAAAACAATTATGTAATTATGATAATAAGTCGATCATTCATCAACGAATGAATTTTCAATGAAATTGCACACATCTGCTTAGCTACGCTCTAGAAGTCTAATTGATTGCAACTGAATTGATTCGCGTTGATAAAGTTATTCATAAGACAACATTGTTCACAATTATTCGTTGAAACATTTGATCAGATGTACTTTTGAAAAAAAAGATGTACTTTCGCTTCCTTATATATGTTTTCAGGCATAAATTCTCTTCTTTGGCGGGTGGCAAAAAGGGGAATTCAGGCACTTTCACTTTGTTTTTAAAAACGTATGGTCCGACTCACAAATAAAGTTAGAAAGAGAATGCAAGGGTTGAAGTTCTGGCTCGCTAGACAGAAGAAATCGCTATTTTTGACTGTTGAAGTATTAGCAGTAAAAATGAGGAGTTTAAGAAGCTAGAATATCTTGAAATAAGTTCACTTGTCTATGTTCTACGTTCTTCGTTTTTGCTTGGTGATTTGTACGCAGAAACGCATGTTTTTACTCTCATATAGGTTTCATCGTTTGTGCGATTGGGAACCTACAGTTCTTTAATCGATGTTCTACAGCAAAGTAAAACAGAATGAGCTTCCAGATCCTTCGCGAATACTACCAGAAAGGTCTTTGTGCAAAAGCGCACGGACAGTGCAGGCAAACCTCCACCATGCCCGCAAAGCCATCGTATTTTTGGCCGGACGGCGGAATACCCTGCTCGTCCCGCTGCGGACAGAGACTGAGTGGACAGTAGAGTGTTGGAACGACTAATTTTTTTTGAATATTCGAATAAACGAATAATTCAAATATTTCACTTCTTCGAATATTCGATTATTCGAATAAACGAATATTTCACTTCTTTGAATATTCAATTATTCGAATAACCCGAATAATCCACTTCTTTGAATATTCGAATATTCGAATTATTCGAATATTCGAATAATATTCGAATAAACGAATATTTGGGCAGCACTACTGCGTACTATCCCATCCAATCCACTCGGGCAAACTGGGGCATCGACAACAGGTTGAGAAGTTGTCATCTCATAAACTGCACCCTCTTGACAACTCAAATCGCTCGCATTGTAAGCCTGACAACTGCCCGTTGCCCAGCGACGTCCGCCTGTTGTCGGGCTGTTGACATTTTGACCTGTCACGTTTAGCGGGCTATTTCGCAGCGGTTCACATCCAGCAAGACTTATATGTGGCTTAGGAACTACTTTGCACCGACCCGCGTCGCGGTCGGCACATCGATACGCATCGCGGTCAGCACACCTACACGCATCGCGGTCGGCACACCGACACGCGTCGCGGTCGGCAAACCGACACGCGTAGCGGTCGGCGCGTCGACAAGCGTCGCGGTCGACACACCGACACGCAGCGTGGTCGGTACACCCACGCATCGCGGCTGGGTCGCCGAACCTCCAGTGAGGCTGCCACCGGATGGGCAGGGCTTCCAGACGCTGGGCGGGGCCAATATACCGCATACCTGGGTAATTGAACCGGCTGCACTCTTGTCACTTGAATTTAGCATACACGCTCGTAAACGTGGTTGATAAACTAACTACGAAAATTGAATGGCTAGGCTCAGAATACAACGCCTACGCATTCTAAAGCGTCAAAAACGACCACAAGTGACGCTACACGACTGAGGAGTCGGCCCCGCACCTGTATTTGCGTCCTCCCCCAAACAGGAGTGCTGGGCCATTCCCACCATTGTCGATGTGTATGGCTCACTTATTGTACTCACTGTACCACCCTCAAGTGTCGCCGATGGTGGGAATGGCCCAGAACCCCTTTTTTGGAGGAGGACGCAAATGCAAGGGAGGGCAGATACGGGGGCGGGGCCAATTTCTACACGTGTAGCGTCATTGTGGGTCGTTTTTGACGCTTCAAAATGCGTAGGCGTTGTGTTCTGAGCCACACCATTGCATTTCCGCAGTTATCTCAACCACGTTTACGAGCGTGTACTCTAAGTTTTGGCCGAGAAATAGCCGCGAAACAGACGCAAAAGTTTTTTTCCCGAGTAAAAGTCGCGAAATAGTCGCCAAATAATGCTCGCCGTGAAATAGCCGCAAAATACCCGCTTAATTGCCGCCAAATTTGTGGACTGCTTCGGTCTAGTTTAGTTTAGCTTAGTTGGGTTCAGTAGAGTTATGTGCGGTTTATAAGATGGCGAACTTCCTAGTGCTGCTTAGCCATGTCCTACTCCGGAATCTCAGCGACAATTCGTAGTTAGTCGTTGAGACCGACACGATGTCACTGGGAACTCGCCGTGTAATGTTTCGCTTCCCAGCTCCATGAGACGTCTGGGCGACAACAGACGTTGAGTGGCTCAGGATCTGGCACGAACTTGAGACTACATCCAGCTAGTCGTCCTAGGTGGCTGGAAACCATCGAATTCCACGTCCAGCATTATCGAAGGAGAGAACTTGGGCTTTTGCGTCAGAATTCAGGTGAAGTTCACCGGGAAAGTAGACAAATAGCATCACCTCGAACCAGTTTCATGAAAATACACATGAAAAAGGCTCATTCTGGCCATCACCGTAAGAAATTTCCATGTTGGTCAAGTGTTGCTATACTTATGAGCCGCTCGAGATTTAGACTTTTCTCTATAAATAAAGGTGAAATGGGCATTTCTAGCGTTTTGAAAAAATCCTACGAGCGATTTAATATATTGGAAATACCTGCTATACTGTGCTTATCTGGGTCAAACTCCGGTTCGCAATTGCGTCTCGACACGCTTTGCGGCCGCGCGCTTTTGAGTCGGAAGAGTTTCCAGCGCGGCAGCTGCGGATCTGTGGACTCTAGGTGGGCTTTAGAAGCTGAAAACTAAACAAAATTGAAGAAAATTGTATAAAAAAAGCCATATCGTGTCGGCTTTGGAGCTGGAAACTCGATTGACTCGAGCGCGTGCGGCCGCAAAGCGTGTCGAGACGCAATGGCGGAATGGAATTTAACACAGATAAGCACAGTAACTTTATGGCCCGTAGTAAACCCACCACTCAGTCAGGATCATCTGAATGGGTGATAAGACGAGCCCGAAACGATTCAGACAGGGCTCAGACGAGTCCGAAATCGTATCGAGCGATAGATTGCTTTCGAGCGGTCGGTCTTGCAAAGCCATGATGTTGGTGGCATGATGATACCTGGGATGACGAGAACAACCGACCATTATTCTCTACGTGGTCGTTCACGAATCGACCAACTCCATGCTCCGTTTCTCAATAAATGAAATGCAGTTTATTTCGTGGAAGCTGATATTAATAATGATACATTGATAAGCCGAAATCTCAGCTGAATCAATTAAGTTACTCCTTTGCTCCTTAAAACAATCTCGAGCGCACTCCTGACCTGGCACGCTGTTTCACACTTCTCTAGCCAGGAAGTCAGTCAGATCTGACTGAATCGATTCAGTCAGATCTGACTGAGTGATTCAGCTTAACTTGTTTGTTGCTGCCTTTCTCTTTTTAGCCTAGGTCGCTATCCTACAACACGTTCGTCTGAAATGTGTGCGGCTCATCTGAATTCTTCTCAGAAGATGGATTCAGATAGGCTGAACTGAAATTTTCGCAGGCTTTACTACGGGCCTATATTTATGAGGTACTGAAGAATTGTAAGAAATTAGTAGTCACTTCGCTAAGATGTTTGAAATGTAAAATCAGGGCAAAATGGAGTGCGATCTTGTCGAATGTTCAAATTATTCGTGCTGAATATTCGAATAAACCGAATATTTCACTTCTTTGAATATTCGAATATTCGAATAAACGAATATTCCACTTCTTTGAATATTCGATTATTCGAATAACCCGAATAATCCACTTCTTTGAATATTCGAATATTCGAATTATTCGAATATTCGACTATTCGGGCAACACTCTAGTGGACAGCCGCGTTTACTTGTGAGTTGCCCCGTAACCCCGCATACTCACCGTTACTTAATGTAATCTATTCAAAATCGATAAACGGGTTGCAGATTTGTGCTCAGCACCCCAGAAAACCCATGGGGAAATTTTTTGGGCCTTACCTATCGACCCATTCTGGAAATCGTCAAAAGTCGCGAACTGCCTTCAAATTTTTCCCCCGATGGGAAGCTTTGAACGAATCAAGACGAAATCTTTGAAAAATCGACAAAGAAACCTGAGATTTGTGGCCAGCGCCCCGAACAACCCTCTTGGAAGGATTTTGAGTGAAATCCGGAATGTTTTTTGAAACGCTTTTAGAAGTATAAATAAACGCCCAACCGAAAGCCCGCAAAGGTCCAAAACGCTGTCATTCGGGAAATGTGGCTTCACCCAAACTTTCTTTGGTAGCTCACAAGGGATGGATCATTCATTACAAGCCGCGGCCTTTCTAATTGATATATGCATTACTTGAACCAGTTTTTGACGTAGATTTTGAATTTTTACTCTATAGCTGCGAATCGTTCCTCTGAACGAAGTTATGACCATTTTCATATTGATTTCTATAGAAAAATGGCATTGTACCTGCCGTACCCTACAGAAATCTTCCTAAAAACCGAAAACGGATCTCATATTCGTAATAGGCACCCCAAATTACCCCCCTGGACAATTTCAGAGCAAAAATTTTTTTTCGACCCTCGGACCCGCAAAAGTGGATTGAGTTACTACCACCTGCGTGAGGCTACGAAGGTGAAAAATCTTTTCGCCCAAACGTCGTATAGGTGGGTTTTTTGATGCGCTGAACACGAATATGACGTTCTTTTTCGATAATCATGGTGATTATTGTATCTTACGATAGAAATATGGTATTTTGGCTACTACAACCTACAGTAGTTCTCGAAAAAAAGAACTTTTTTTGAGAAATTATGAGTTTGTGGCATTCGCGCCAGATCAGCCATATTTTTTGGAGGCCGTGATCGCCAATCAGTATTGATTATTGTCCGCCCGCTCTCACTCTAACCTGACTCCTCGAGCGATTTCTCTTGTAATGTTCTGCCCACAGCTTGTATTAGCTTATCTGGGGCCGGATTCATCAATGTACTAACCCACGTTTAGCGTCCCTAACCTACCAACCCAGCACCATTTCAGCGATTCATCAACTTACCAACCCACGCGCTGGTGGGTTGGTTACTGGGTCTGCGCTACCAGCCGAAGAAGGCTGGTAGGCCGCTAACCAACCCACTAGATGTCGTGCACCATTGCTAATCGGCGTACCTCTACGCGCGCGGCAGTGCGCAGCGGCTTTTGGAGCATTGCCAAAATTGTTATCGATTCACGAGGACTGTTATTTTGAAGAAATTACTACACTGCTGCTTACTCTCCGGCTATTATTCCACTGCTGGCACTATTGTTCTATTACTGCTACACCCATTATTCAACATTTGACATTATTGCTGCGCTATTACTACTCAACTAGGAATTCCGTAAAAAAATAATTAGAATTATAATCCTTTCTCTTGCGAGTGATTAGTTCACGGTTTTCGAATTGCATGTTCACAATTTTCCTTCCTTGCAGCCCTTTTTTTATGAATAACGTAGTTATTGCCAAGATCTCACGTAAAACCTTTTAAATATTTCTTTGGACGAAACTGATTCACTAATTCTTTTCATCAGTAAAGTGAATAAGCAGCACCAGAAATTCGATGTAATGAACGAAAAATTGAAACAATAGTAAATTTCATAATTAATAGGAAATATGAATGTTAACTGAAATTGACTTGAATTATAATCACTATTTCATTATCCTGCTACTACTAAATTCAATGTGAACTAGCTAAACAGTTTTCTTCAGTCTTTGTTTGAGTTCGATATCTTTCCACTTCCTTTACGATTTGTATCTGCTACCCGTGTTTGTTCTCACACTAGATTTGATGTTGTGAGCCACTTACGGTTTGCTGATCACAACTCCTTGCACCCATCCTCCCCCTTCCCACCTCAAATCATTGTCCTTGACCATGAGTACTGAGGTGTGCACTTCAAAAAAATATTCTTGCTTTGTTTGGAATACTTTTCGTCCGCTTTTTTGAGATTTTGTCGAGTAACGCGAGCATTTTTTTCATTTTCAGCTCATCACGGTTTTCAAACAACGCAAGAAAAAATAAAAAGTGATAAAAAGAGAAGCCGTCCGTCGTTTCATGTGAAAAATTATGTTCTGCTATTTTATGAAACGTTAGGAACGTGTTTTATAAATTCTAGGTACGTATGATATTTAGCAGTTGTGAAGAAATGTGCCTCTTGTGATCCAACGAAAGAATAATAGACTCAACTGTCTGCAACTTTCGACTGTATAGGAAGAATAGCAATGTTTTAGGATGAATAAACCTCAGAAACTATGCGAAATCACTTGAAACATGGGAAAACGCATCCTTTGTGCTGCACAAACTGCCGTTGTGTCACTTTTATTCAACAAAATCTATTCATAGTGGAGTTTTCTATCATTTTTTGAGAGTTGACGATAGTTATCGTGTGTTGGTTGTGTGCACTAAAATTACCGCCGACGCCTAAAAGTCTCGGTCAGCCTAACCCACACTGAGTTGCGCTTTGTGAATCAAAATCGGCGGTGTTGGGTTGGTTAAAGGCAGTGTTCACGATGATTCTCGTTTCCAAGTTTTCCACTCAAAACAATGCGTTGGCAACCAAGTGTTACCAAAATCACGAAGAAACGGCGAGCAACGGACTAATTCGTCTTGTTTCAGTGACATTATTCTATGGCCTGGACTAGTTGTCTGGTTGGATAAACATGTTCACGGTGGTTGTCACCGGTAAAAAATGGGACTAATCGAAAATGGAAAGATATTTCGGGCGAAACAGTATTAGTTAGCGCCCGAAGGAGAGAACGGAGCAACATAGAATGGAGAATTGCAAAAGACTGGTCCACAAAAGATTTCATTGTCACAACGAACAGTTCCATTGATACTTAAGAGGCGGGCTGATACTTGAATTTTTCGCGCCCTTCTGGTGCGTTTTTCTCGGTTTCTTCGTCATTTCAGTTCTACTCGGGGGCCAAACAATCGATTTAGCGATTAATCTCGAAATCGAAGATTATCGTGAACACTGCCTTCAAGCGCTCGGTCAGACTTACCGTCGGTCAACCCAAATCCAGCATTCGGTTGATGAATCCGGCCCCTGGTGAAGGACTTTGTTCTGTGTGAAGCCCTACGCACTCCTTCAAAGGTTGAGCGGAGAGTCATCGAAAGTTTCACTCGAATCCTTCATGAGTTCTTCTCGAATTCTTCTCGCTTACTCATGGTATGCGGCAGGGTATCATGAAAACCATCCAGGACAGTTTGAAACTCCCGTTCAGTACTTACTGTTTCCCTCCTCAATTGGTAGGCCTGTGTGATTTTGATGGTTGTTCGAAAGTCCACTTTATTCGTTGTTCTCATTGCGGGGAAATCCTTTGCTTTGAAAATTTTGTTCACAATAACCACATGTGCTTGTAGCTATAATTTTGTTGCAAGTCCAATCATTTTCACAGTAAAACACCAGCCGCGGGGATAAGACATTCTCGACTGAAACGCTTCATACTTCTAAAAAAAGGTCTCCCACGATAAATCTGTTAATCTTCTACCCTCTTTAAAACGGCGTAATTCACATCATTCGAAGCGCGCGCGACGCCTGGGCCTCCGTCAGCCCTCCGCTCTCTCACTGTCTCTAACCTCCGCTCCCACCAGCACGCGTAGGAACCATGTGAATTTCGCCGTTTTATAGCCTGTACACTTTCAGTGATGGAAACGAGTATTTTACAAGTGTGCAAAACTTTCTGGGGCAGCATGGATTCGAACCTGTGACCTTTTTTTTTATAGTGCACCCCCCACTTCCACTACGCCAACAGGTCACGACAGCAGGGGCGTCGACTTCATATATGACGGCGCGCAGCCTCGTTCATCGTAGCAACATATTTCGGCGCTATAACACACTATTTATTTATTTATTTATTTATTTATTTATTTATTTATTTATTTATTTATTTATTTATTTATTTATTTATTTATTTATTTATCGAGTACGCTACGTAAATCAAGCACAATAAACAACAAAATAAGTTTATGCACAGAAACAATGAACTGGAATCAACAGAATACAATACAATATTGATCCTAACACTGCCTTAGAAGCACAACAGTTTCTTCCCTGCAATGCGCTTGAAACTCCGCAAGATAGAAAGTATCGGTACAGGGGTAATATCAAGGTTAAGAGAGATGAAGGTTGATCCGGCTCTACAAGTGAAAGAAAGGGCTCTCATATTGCCCTTCGGGGCTACATATGAAATCTTAATCTTGCTTACCCTAGTCCTTGACTGATTTAGCCTATAGAATCTTATGATATTAGTTTTCGCAATGCCAGTCAGTAACTTAAACACTGTGCAAACATCATAAAGTCGACGGCGAGATTCTAACGAATGAAGTTTCAACTCTCTATTTCTAACTCCCGCACTCGGAATTCTGTCATAGGCCTGGATGTGAGATCTTACATAAATTTTACGTGTAAAATTGTTTTGGATTTTCTCCAGCTGCAACACATCTTTTCTTTTCTGCGGTGAAAAAACTGTCGTTCCACTTTCCAAGATAGGTCTGACGTAGGTCTTATATGCCTTTAACAACACCTTTCTATCACGGACCAACAACACTTTGTAAATGAGGAATGTTTTAGAAGATGCTTTGCTACACAAGTGCTTGTAATGGTCGGAGAAATCAAGTTTGCTGTTGTAATGAAAACCCAGGTCTTTAACAGAGGTTACAGGGTTCAGCTCATGCCCATCTAAAGGGAAGATACACCGAAAATTCGACATTCCCAGTCTCATGAACACTGTTTTTTCGGGAGCCAGCGGCAATTTCCACTTGTGGGACCACTCAAGAATTTCCTCCAATGCACAAGTCAATGATATCAGCGGTATCATTTATCTTGATATCAATGATATCATATATCTTGATATCATCGGCGAACTGTTTGCACTCAACACCATAGAGCTCCAGAAGACCCGGGAGTTCTGAAGTGTAAATAGCGAACAGAATTGGTGACAATACTCCACCTTGGGGCACTCCACTCTTTACGGACGTAACTGATGAGAATGCTGCATTGATCTTCACTTGAAAGCTCCTATCAGAAAGATAGTTTTTGAGCCATTCAACGATTACTGGACGAAATTTTAGTTTTGAAATTCTATAAAGAAGTTCAGAGTGGTCCACACGATCAAATGCTTTCGAAAAATCAAAATACATCACATCGCAACATTTTTTCGAGTCCAAATAATCACTCCAGTCATTTATGCACTCAATCAAGTTAGTTTCTACTGATTTACCTGGAACAAAACCGTGCTGATTAGCGGGGATAAATGCATTTCTCTCAAGATGTTCCATTATAACTTTTTTGAGCCCCTTTTCAAAAATTCTACAGAGATGTGATGTGATGCTGACCAGGGATGTGCGGAAAAAATATTTGTGGAAACAGAAAACAGAAAATCTATTGTGACAGAAAACAGAAAACAGAAAAAAAACTCCAAAAATGGGCAGAAAACAGAAAATAGAAAACAGAAAACAGAAAATTTTCAAAAATCAATAAAGTGTGTTCAGCGTACACTATACGAGATTTTTCACAACATTGAACTTTTTTTATACATTTTTGTGTGATCGATGGTTTTTTTTTCGTTGAATTGTCAAAACCTAACAGGTGGCCAGAGCAAGAAGTATAGACGTCGAAGAAATGCAGATTATGAGTGCGAAGAGATGACAAATATTGCTCTAACCTTTCTTACCCTATCCATACATGCTCCTTGCACAGCTATATTGAGCTTCTGGCAAAGTAATCGAGCATTAAAGCTCGATTACTCTGCCAGAAGCTCAATATATCTGTGCAAGCAGTACGTACAGTACCGAGCATATTTTTTGCAAAATCGGCGTTTTGCGGCGTTTTTTGAGTTCACAAAGCGCCGCATCGCCATAACTCACTTCAAAGTTGACTAAATGAATTTTTTTCAGATAGTTTTCGTGTTCCTCTCAGTAAGGCGAATGTAATGGTATGTATGTGTTGAAAGCTCTTTTAAGTCTGGCATTTTGTTGAAAAATTTGTATTTCCTTCTAAAATTCACATCGACCACAGGTCAAAAAATGACAGATTTCTGCTATTATCACCGTCTGATCAGTTCATTATGAGGGATTTAGAGGTGCAAATATGCAAATTTCGATAAACTTTCGGAGTTGAATCTATCCTTTTGGAACACTATCGTATAGGAGTAAATGGAAGAAATCCAGAAATGACTTCAGAATTGAAATTGGACCACTTTGAAGCAAGTTATGGCGTTGCGGCGCTTTGTGAGCGCAAAAAACGCCGCAAAACGCTCAAAACGCTTTCTTTGCAAAAAATTTGCTCGGTACTGTAGGTGCTGTCGGAGCGAGCTTCATCTTCCCTAGTGTACATATTTTGACACTGATTGGGGGATAACTGCTTGTTTTAACACTGTACTCACTTCTCAGGGCCGAAAGTCACGCGCGTACTGCGCGGCTGTGCCATTCGAGTATAAATAGCCTGACGCGCCGTTCGTTCCACCGTTGAGAGCCTCTCGTACTTCTGTCGCGGAATCATCACCTGCCTCATAAGCTCACCATCGATTTCTTGGCTTTCATCTTAGAGGCAGCGTTCACGATGATCATCCTCGTTGACTTTCCACAGTGAAATGATAGGCGAGAAGGACCCTATGCTCCCAGTGTCGAAAGAACGGTAGAAAACGAGCCAGGAGCGGCAAAATAACGGATGCAAACAAGCGTTTTGGTGCCCCAGATCCGCCCCTTCGAAATGAACAAATGACGACTCAGATTATTTATTTATTTATTTATTACTTACGTGGATATGCATCACACGCGGTATCAAAAACACAACATCGATAAAGAAGACCGAAGAAGCAACAAGAAGTCAGTATAAATCAGGAATGTGGTAAACTGCGAAGATCCTCGCTCAGGTACCTGTCGATGAGTCTTTTAAACATGACCAATGATTCTGGCATTACAGGAATGATCAAGTCAAGGAAGTGCTTATAAGTGAGCTAATCGTTTCATTGAACTGATAGGTATCATCCTTCTAGCGGTCAATTCCTCCACGCTCAAAAATCAACGTAAACAAGAGAGGGCCTATTTTCACTCAAAAACGCGTCTTTCGTGTCATTTTTAAGCACGCCTTGCTATATAGGGCACCAGACCTTCCGTAAGCCGTGGAAATATCGGAAGTGAAATTCATCGTGAACACTGCCTCTAACTGAATTCTGTAAAAACTGCGTTGCCGTAGACTGAAACACGAAAGCTCTGGTACATCCCTAGTGATCGGTTGATTTCGATTTTCACCAGCAGCGGAGCGGTGGGCCTCGGTGAAATATAACTAGTGATAAGGAAGTTTCGACGAAAAAGCCACCGCTCCGCGCTGTGATAACCGAAAACATGAGTTCACTTGGAATGAAACAGAGTCTATGCATTTAGATTTTGCGTGTGTAGCACAGTTGGTGCAAAACTTAAAGGCAGAGTTCGCGATAAAAAGTGCTTTTGAGCTCTCCTCATGAGAATGTAGATTTGGCCACCACAAAACTAAAAATAATTGTAAAAACCCGGAAATTCGCGTAAGCAACGCTCGAAAAACAAGGTATAAGGGCTAATTACCGGTGTCGGCCGGCCCCCTAATTAACGCGACTTTCAATAATGCTTGCTTATCCGCCATTTATTTTGCTGTTAAGGTAATCAGTAGTCTCCAGTAATGTTCAGAAGTTACTTTAGAGGCAAAATAAAAGTCGGCAAAACAGGCTCTTACACAAATCTCGGTAATTGGGGGCGGGAGGACACCAAGCCATAACTTGCTCCTGAGAGTTTTTTCTCCAATTTCCACCTTATTTTCACATTTGTGATGGTCAGATCTACCATTCCATGGGGATAGCACAATAACCGATTTTATCGAGAACCCTGCCTTTAACCCGTTCTACCGAAGCGGTGGCGCTAGAGTATTTTTAATCTCTGCCCATGTGTCGAAAGTAATCACACACGAGCGACGCGCCAGTGCGGGTATGAATAGTGGGCGTTAAGTAGCATTAGTACCTTATTCGTGCTAGTATACAGTAACATTGCAGTTTTCACGTCATTTGGCTGCATCGTGTACCATCTGAGAGACTCGTCAACGGTAAACTTCTGGGTGAGGGTATCCACTATAAGATAAGGATAAGGAATCGGCTTCCTGAATCCCGATTGGGGCGCTCAGCGCATTCGACGTCGAATTCTCAGAGGCTTTAATGGGTTTTGTGAACCTATTGGTTCAGCTTCGATGATTCCGTCCACATTTTTTAGGGCCATCCTGCTAAAAATCGCAGTTAACGTTTTTTTCTGTTTTCTGTCCATTTTTTCCTATTTTTACAGAAAACAGAAAACAGAAAAAAATGGCCAAAAATGGGCAGAAAAAAGAAAACAGCAAACAGAAAACAGAAAATTCCGCACACCCCTGATGCTGACCGGTCTATAATTATCGATACAACTGGCAGGTTCTTTTTTCAGTAGTGGTGTGACAAAATAATGCCTTCATCTTAATGGAACTTCCGAAGAGCACATTGACTGATTAAATAAGTATGCTAACGGACCCGCTATAACGTGGGCAACATTTTTGAGAAAAATGCCAGGCACAAAATCTGGCGTCACCGAAAAAGAGGGTGGCAGATTAGTCAGAAACTCGTACAAAAAGACTTCATCAAACCAAGGAAAAACACTCATTCGATGGTCAACGGACGGCTCAAAAACCGGAAAATGATTGTCTTTTTCAGTGTAAACCTTGGCAAATTTATCCGCGAACAAATCAGCCTTACTTTTATCCGGAATCGCCACGTAATCACCTTTTATCAAACCAGGGAGCTTAGTCGAAGTTGATAGTTTATTCCTAACATACATGAAAAACCCTTTCTCATTATTTTTGTTAATAATGTTAGTTTCCAGATTCCTATTGTACTTCTGAAGACGAATATCAAAATCCCGCGAAAATTTTCGAAACCTCTCGCAATCATCTTCCTTTTGTGAACTATGAGCTAGCTTGAGCAAACAATTTCTGTGATCCGCCATGTTTTGTAGATACAAGGGCAGGACAAATTTTGTTGCTAGAACACGTTTCCAGGGTACAAAAGGATCAATGGCGTGCTGCAGTACAGCCAGGAACATTTCGTATTTGTCATGAATAGACCCAATTGCATCAAATGTGTTCCTCCAGTCCACGGACCATAGAAACTCACAGATAGCGGAGTAGTCACCCCCCCCCCCGAAATGTCTACAGAACGTTGATTCAGGCTCAGGGTAGGAAACGGACATGAAGAAACTAAGACTAGAATGATCACTGGACCCTACCGGAGGCTCCACAGAAACGCTGTTCACAAGCGTGAGGTCATTAGACAAAATAAGATCGAGAATATTGCCCCCTCTTGTGGGCGCATTAACAAACTGTCGCAAACCGTGGTTCTCCACCATATTCATGAAAGTACGGACGAGAGAAGATATGTTGTCAGAGGAGCTACTCCAGCTGAGGTCGGGGTAATTAAAATCACCAACAATCACAGATGAGTGTTCACAAATGATCAAATCACTGATGGCATTGGAAAGCCTCTCATTAGGTATTGCTAGGCAATCAGGGGCTCGATAAACTGCAATTAGCCGAACCGTAGAACAGTCAAAAACGATATCTACTGCTAGTAATTCATAGGCATCAGGGACTGACTCAGAAAATACTTCCCTATATCCGTATTTGTTTTTGATCAAAATGATTACTCCACCTCCTTTTTTTCGAGTTCTATCACAACGTATTGCATGGCATTCACTGCATAGGCAAAAAGCAATGTAGATAAAACATGAGGTGAATTCAACCAAGTCTCAGAAAATACGTATAAATCATGAAAATTCCCTAAAACTAAATCAATATGGCTCCCATTCTTTGAAATTGATCTGACGTTACTATAAAAAATGGAAAAGGTTTTGAAAGAAGAAGCCGCAGTTAGTTTAAAGCATTCTGAGACTGATTGAAACCTTCGGTGGGAGGCCCACCCTGAGAAAGGTTAGCTAGCAACCCACCTTCCCCCGCAGAAGAATGATACTCGCAAGCGTACCTGCCGGGGTGTGGGTTGTCCGCACATGAAGGATTTTGCCTCACCCGACCTCGCTTAAATTCCGCTTGTGGAAGAGACTCTCTTAATGAGAGCTTTCCGCCATAAAAGAAACGAAGTTTGGGAGCACGCTGAATCGCCACTTTTTGGAAAACTGAGGCAGGAAGCACGATTTTGAGAAGGCGTGTTTTCTACGGCTCAGGTTTCCCTAACCTGTACACAGCAACTGGATTGCACTCAATATTTAGGAAGTGGAGGACGTTACATACAGTCAGAAAATCATAGCAAACCCTATCCGAAACAGACCAACGTTGAGGTGATTACTGGTGTAGAAGTCACATCAGTGTATCTCAGGATGGACTCATGGATTACGCATTATGATGCGTCTACAAGTGAAGCGCTAAAAACGTCCACAGCTCCTTTCAGAGGAACGATTCGCAGCTACAGAGTGAAAATTAAAATTCTACGTCAAAAACTGGTTCTAGTAATGCATATATCATTTAAAATGGCCACGGCTTGTAATGATCCTTCCCTTGTCAGATCCTAATAGGCGAAAATTATTCGAATATTCGGAAAATATTCGGTTTTTTGAATGCGTATTGGAATACTCATTCGGTACGACTGAAGAAAGTACTTTTCGAATCATTCATTCATTCGACGTTTTTGATAAGGTAACATTCGAATAAATCATTCGCTCGATAATTTCCGAAAACAAAATATTCAAAAATTCATTCATTCAGAAATCTTGAAAAACGCAGTATTCAAAAAATCCACTCATCCTGAAATCCTTGAAAATCCATATTCGAAAAATTCTTTCATTTGTAAATCTTAAGAAACGCAATATTCAAAAAATTAATCCATTCGGAAAACAAGACAAATCCGCATTTGAAATATTCATTCATTCGCAAATTCTGAGAAACCCTTTATTCGAAAAACTCATTCATTCGGAAATTCCGAAATTTCAATATTCGAAATATTCATTGATTCGAAAATTCTGAAAACTTAATATTCGAAATATTCATTCATTCGAGAAAAATCATCGAATATCAAAGTATAGTATGTAGCTACAGTGTGGAAGAGTCTCTGAACGGCTTGAGCGCGGTAAATAATCAAAGCCAAATCCAGGTGCGCGCGAAGCGTTTGAAACCAATTTGAAAAAAGTACTTGATGAAAAACAGTGAAAAACGACAGGTTCTGGACGTTTTCGCAAATATATGAACATTCCTGACCTTTCATGTGCTGCTACACCCTCCCCTTCTTGAGCCATTGCAACAGATTGCAATCGTGGGTTCTGTTACAAGGGAGGCTTGTCATCTCCGGCGATTTGGAAAGCCATTTTGTCGTTGCTGTAGGTCTGTGACAGTAAATAAACTACCTGCGCTTGAAATTGGCTAGCTTACTGCGGGGATTCTAAAATTGGCCTTCACATTGCGTCACAAAAAGGCAAGGGCACCCCATCAGAGATTTTTCGGGGCTTTCAGAAAAAATAGCGGAATTGGCTCTAAACTTTCAACTTGGGGTTATTTAGGGCTCTGGACCGAAATCTGGGGTCTATTTCTCGCCAGACTTCGGGTGTGAGACAGCCCGAATAACCCCTAAGTTTTGAGTTCATTTTTGATGCTGAAATATATATTTGAAAAAGGTACTTGATGAAAAAAAGTAAAGTATAAGAACAGTCCTGACCTCTTATTCTCCATTCGCATCTACGATAGTGATAATATGACTGCGAGTAGCTCGGAAATGAATGCTATGTGCTCCTACACCCTCCTCTTCTTGAGCCGTTGCAACAGACAGATTGCAGTATTTTGCACATGTGCAAGCGTTTCATAGGGTGTTTGGTCCGTGCTTACACACACTACACTCCGGTCATGCGCAAATATTAAAAGTAAGGCCTATGAAGGTAAGTGACGTTTCGGGCACCGAAATTGGAGTAAATTGATGTAGCTCAGGAACCCACACCCAACAGAAGTCGTGATCATGACCGCTTCCGTGCAATATAGGGAACAATTGATAAAATCAATCGATAGTGCGCTTAGAAGTAAAAATGGTGAGTTCTTACAATTATACTTGGCATTCCCGTGGCAAAACACCCCTAGTAATAAATTTTCAGGCCATTTGGTCCACGTCTTCCAAAAAATGAAAGTGGCGTGACGGTGGCGGAGACCCCAAAAAAGTTGTTGGTTGGAAGGTCATATCTTTTCAACGCGGGGGTCCTCCGGGATAAAAATATGCTCACTAATGTAACTTCTTGCGGAGGTTTCAATGGTGTACTGCTTATTTCCCTAGCTACAGTGTGAAAGGGTGATCGCTCTGAGCGAGTTGCACGCGGTAAGGAATCAAAGCCAAATCTAGGTGCGCGCTTCGCGCGCACCACAATACGCGGACCGTATCTCCTGTGGTTGGACACCACCTCTAACTGGAAGTCCTTTTCGCTCGTGGTGGAGAAATGGAACACTCCCCCTTAGTAGATCAAAGCTTCCGCCCCCCCCCCCGATCTTGAGATTATGCGATTTGATTTTTTTTAAATAATTTTTTTGTGTTCAGTATTTTCCCCTTTGGTTTAGTGCACCGTTTTTATTGATCGAAACAACGTTCTCAAATATTCGAAGGCCGTGTAACACCTGAAAACAAGCCAGCCTCAAATCTTGGCGAGAATTCGGGCTTGGACAACGCTCATCAACACTTTCACAGAGGGGCTGTATTTTCTTTCAGGAGTGTTTCCAAGAGTTTCCACAAGTTCTCGAGGACATGAAGCTAGAGAAGAATTTGATCATCATATCTGAAACACTGTTACAGGATGTGGATTCTGACTAGTAACTACATATACCCGCTGCTCACTATATTGAGTGTTTTAAAGATTCTGGTTGAAAGTTTGAGCTTCTACTGTTTGAACACCCCTCTGGATAATCCCCCATTTTGTGCAGGTTGAAGAATGGTAGGCGCACGACTACACGGAATGCAGTATGTTTATGGTTGATAGGCCAAGTATTTGTGACCCCTGGACTTTCTCCTAGGAAGAGTGTGTGGGTAAGTGGAAGCAAATGTGAATGAGTAGAGGAATGATTGATGAGATGATATGTGGGTCGGGGACAGGCTTGTCATCCGCAAGCAAGCGCTAAACACTGTGTGATACAAGAGGTGATTTGAGGATAATCTTTGTGAAAGATCTGTTTGAAGAGAAGTACCCCCACGACATGAACAACAACAATCACATCCACGTTTCCCAGGTCGCCCCCGCCTGTTACTAGTACATTGTAGTAGCTAATGAGAGTTAAAGGCCATGGTCCAACAGTGGATCATCAAAAAAGTATCACAAGCTAAAATATCACGAAATCTATAGTTGTTGTAGATTGAGCCAGTTTGAGTTGAGCAAATCGAAAACCAAGAGCTAGAATGGGTGCGGGAAGACTGTGATCAAGCAGCCCTTAACTATATCAAAAGGAGGTTCAAATTGAAGAGTATCGTGATTTAATGTTTTCAAGTCCTTGCATGTGTTGGCTCTACCCACGCGTGCTCTTAGGAAGATGTGTTCTCCCACCATTGGTATAAAGAGCTCAGGCAATAAATTTAGTCCTATAAATGGACGGGGCTGCGACGGTAGATCGCCGCGCGCGGATCGAAACGCCGTTGGCCAGTGGTGCCGCCAGCACCGCAGAGCCAGCCGCATGGTACACGCGTCAGACTAAATCGAATACGGGAACCATACCCCTTTTGTCTTCCCCTTTTCTTTGTGATTGTGATGGATACTATTGGAAAAGAACTGCAGAGACCGGCACCTTGGTCGCTTCTGTATGCGGATGATATGATGCTGGCATTTGGGGGTAAATACATAAGATCTCGAGAGAATGATGCAAGATTGGAGCGGCCGATTGGCTCGTTTTAAACTATGCCTCAACGCCAGGAGGTGAGTGTGACACTAAGACTGATGGTATTCTATCAAAGAGGGTCTTCCAAGCAAAAGTGGTTTGGTTCGCGTGATAAACGTTTCAGCAAAAAGTGAACAACAGGAAATTGGAGTGAGGAAAGTCTACAAAAAATAAGAATATTTTCTAAAAAAGATTCGACACTTCTAATTGTAAGCAACGAAAATAAAACGTTGCGGTATCTATACGGAAGAGCGTTGTGGTTCCGAAAAAGACTCTGATTATGCGCAAACCGTTAAAAATATATATGTATGTTTACTTACTAGCTATCATTGGAAGAAAAATGATGCCAGATTGACCTACACAGACGGTGAGCTCCTGCTGTTGGGAGAGAATAAACATAGAAGTACAACATCAAACAAGAGTATCGCCATATAATCTCGCAAAACGAATGGAAGTATTTTTTTTTGGGAGCCATCATACTCTTCGTCGCGAAATACCACTACGGTTTGTTTCCGCTGTTTAGAAATGTCGACCAAGAAAATCGCTTCTGAAAACGTTGTTCGTTCTTTGTAGACTCTCTTCACCCCACTTTCCTATTGTCCCTTGTTTGCTGAAACGCCTATCACGGGAACAAAACCACTTTAGCTCGGAAGACCCCTTTTTGATAGAGTTGTTCACTTTTTTCTGGGGCGGTAGTAATATGGCCTTAAGTGCGAATTAGTGATAATGAACACCTTTCACTGATGTGGAGTAGACAACCATATTAATGAGGAGCCAGCCCTATGTTGATAAGGATCTGAAACGCTGTGAACAAAACTAACCACACCTGTGAGAAGCGAACCAGGCCAACAAGACTGGAACGAGAGCAGCGCGACATTGCACTGCGCCATAGCGCTAGTCTTTTGGGGGTTAGACCAGACACGTGAGGTAGTGGTGCAACGCATTGAGGAAAGCAAAATGCAGCCATCAGGCTCACTGGTGCATCACATTATGTACTCAGAAGCACAATACACTCTCAGACATGATTTTTTTCGATTCTCATCTTATTCTATAGAAGAATTCTCTTCTACAACTCTTGTCAAGGGCGAGATCTCAATTCCCTGTAATTGGCGAAATATAAGCGGCCACCAGGCCACCCCTTTTCTTAGCCTTTGAGCTCAATAGCGGCTACACTTATGGATGGATTTCATTAACGACTTTGGTTTCCATTCCTTTGCCAGCTTGTCTCTTTACTCTGATTCGCTCAAGAAATATGTGAGGGATTAGTTAGGGGGGAGGGGAAATACTCAGTCAGAGGATGAATATTCTACACAAATTTGAGCATGTATTACCTCTCTTCCTTATTTCGAACAGTTCGAAGTGATGTTCATCGGGCCTATAATGTCGAAGTCTCCTAATCAGTGCTATATTTTGCCGCAGACGCGTTGTTGAGCACGCCCACGACAATCCGGCCCGAGCAATAACGAAACAGCGTAACCTAAGGTTCGAGAAGCGTTTTCTAAATCGAACGAATTTTCGAGATAAAATCGAAAAACCAGATCTCGAACAAATGAAAATTGAAAAAATTTCGCTTGAAAGAAACTCGAAGCAACGAAAATCGAAAAAAAATTCGTTCGAAGAAAAATCAAACGAACGAAAATCGAAAAAAAATTCGTTCGACGAACTTCGAACGAACGAATTTTGCAAAAAATCGTTGGGCGAAATTTCGAACGAACGAAAACAAACGAAAAAAATTTCGAAAAATCTTTCGAGAATTTTTTGAAAATTTCAGGTATAATCTATTATTCTAGTACAAGTATAATCTATTATTTTGTAACACTATGGTGTAGGACTCGACGAAAGCAATCCAGAGATGGCACTATAATCTTTTATTTTGTAACACTGTCGTGTAGGACTCAGAGAAAGCAATCCAGAAATGACTTCAAAATTGAAATCGAACCACTTTGAAGCAAGGCATGGCGATGTGGCTGTTTTTGAGCTCAAAAACCCCGCAAAACGGATTTTGCAAAAATTTCGCGCGTTACTGAAAGTAGATTTATGGAAAATCAACAAATCATATGAGGAAAATGGTGAAAATTGGTAATAAGGATAAAGACGAGCAGAGTATTACGTAATACATGCTAAAGTCCCCACTCTCCTACAAATCGAAGACTCACAAGCGAACCTACCTTCACCAACTCAGACAACTAGGGGTCCCGATGCTGACACGATAAGCTTTCGATTCGAGTACAAAGCGCTGTGGGCGATGATACGACCCCGTACTTTTCGAGCGTCACGTGGCCTAATGGTCGCCGAAGTGAGAAACATGCGCCGCAACACATAGCTGTTCCACTCGGCCACGATACGCTTTCGATTCGACTACGTTGCAGTTTGGACGACGAATGAGCCACGATGCTGTTGATTGGACACTTTGATCGATCGGTGAACAATTGATCAGGCGCATATCAGCCGCTCAGCACGTTTATAAAGGGCCCATCCTATAAGGTGCGCAGTCTGCCTTTCGAGGCTGCTCCTGGAAGGTGACTTCTAGTCACTCTATGGACGATTTTCGGCCACTGAGGGGTCTCCTCAGGGTACTCAGCGAGGGAAGCTCCCTCGTTGTCGACCGTGGCGAAGATGATGTCCCTGTCGCGGACTGCAGTGGGGTGACCCCCTGCTGCGGGTCGTGAAATAGACCATACATATGTAAATGTATATGTTTATTACCCTCACTCAAATGCGGCAAATGCGTGATAATAATAAGAAGAAGTGCACAGAAAAAAACAAGACCGGGAAAACAAAACAAGCAGCAAACTTGAGCAAAAATACTCCTACTCTTCACTCACCCTATCAAACAAACAAACGAAGATCTATCTCTAGAAAAGAAGAAACAAACGAAACTGCTAAGTATCGTAGCTAAGAACTATTTGAGATACCCTTCGCCCTAACTGGCCCAAGGAAACAGCGCCGGTGACTCCTCTAGCGATTTTCAGATGTGCGCAACCCGCCCAAGGTGGAAAAAAACCTAACTCTAACACTGGTAATTGGAGGACAAAGAATTTTTTTCATTATTTTACCTCCAGTTCTCGATGTGACCAGTTTGAAATACATAGGGTGCAAGCCTGAAAATACTGCTGTTTTCCAGGAGTTTGTAGACCATGCAAAGGTCAAACACTCTGCGCCAAAAATCCAGCGTTGGCAACCCAAAATATTTGTTCCTTATGTGGGCCCTTGGTATCTTGGAATTCAGAAAACCACCAATGCGAATCAACAGTTTGCAACTGAAAGTATTCTAACCTTTTCGAGTGCGCCAATATCTTTGTTGAAAGCGACAAGCTCCTGTAAAAAGGTGTGAAAATGTGGCGCCTTACTCCTTTCCTATCCTTTTGTTTACCCTAGACGTTTGTACCCTTTAAACACCCTTTGTGAAATATATTTTATTCATACAAGACAAGAATCTTTCATTCTTCCATGATGGTTGGTGAGGAGAAAGAGGAAGAGAGAAATGATCAGATGACGACGGTTTACAGGAGACCGATGTTGGAATGAGCGGCAGCTGACGTTGGACGGCGGCTCGACAGAGACGACGAACGGCTCCCCAGCGGTGACGGATGGCGGCTCAGACGGCGACGGGTGGCTGCTCGAACTGACGGCTGCTCAATCGGCGGTGCTTTTGCTCGATCGACCACGGCTGAGGACTGCTCGAATGTCGGCGACTGTTGACTGCTTGAACGTCGGCGGCTGATGACTGCTCGAACAGGACAGGAACAGACGAAGACGATCGGACAAAGGAGGACGGGTCCGATCCCCATGAGAGGGGAACGAACCTCGGTAGCAATTCCTGTCTATTTTTGTTTCGTTTGAGGACGAGTTCTCTTTGGCGGCATCTCCCAATGCCTTGTATTCTCTCGTTTATATATCCTTTCAATTTTTCCTCTGTTGACGTTCTTTATTGCTTCTTTCATTAAAGTTGACACAATTGCCCTTTTGCGGTTATGATCAGCGTCTCAATTCCTTGACCGGTTTCAACATGACCTGTCGACGTCGTTCCTATGCAGTTCATCTCTACAATCTTATTGAAGGAGTGGGACCCTGCCCCTAGCGCCACAGGACGACCTGCTGCCGCGTGAAAAACGTGCTCAGATACTGGGGAGGTCCGATTTGGCCACGTTGATGTTACTTACCGGATACCTCGTCGAGCTTACCAGCCAGTAGAGCAGGCCGGGTTCAGAAAGGGATTCTGTTGCATGGATCACATCCACACCATATCACAGTTGGTCGAGAGATGTCGGGAGTACAAAATGCCGCTGTGTCTCACTTTTGTCGACTACAAGAAGGCTTTTGATTCAGTGGAGATAAATGCTGTACTCAACGCTTTGTTACACGCCGGAGTCGACCCTGCGTACGTGAATATATTGGAGCAGTGCAACACAAGAACATCGACAACTATCCAGTTGTTTGAACGTAAGCTGCGAATTCCAATCGAAAAAGGTGTTCGGCAAGGTGACACAATATCACCGAAACTCTTCACTTCTGCCCCCCAGTATGCGATGCGCCAGCTTGACTGGGACAACAAAGGCTTGAGTATCGATGGAAGAAAGCTCTCTAACCTGCGGTTTGCGGACGACATTGTTCTCATCAGCAACAACACGCAGGAGATGGACGAGATGCTGAATGAGTTAGATGGAGTGGGCAGAGCGATTGGTTTGTCGATGAACATGAGTAAAACTCAAACGATGACGAATCAATGGTGCGATGAAGGGCCGGTTACCCTCGACGGAACTGTACTGGATAAAGTGGATAGCTACATCTACCTCGGGCGAGAAGTCAACATGGCAAACGACCTGACGAATGAGATGTGCCGGCGACGAAGAGCAGCCTGGGCAGCTATGGGCACTATTCGGGAAGTGGCCAATGAGGTTCATGACGATAAGCTTAAAGCTCACCTATTTGATTCCACTGTGCTTCCAGCGTTATGCTACGGCACCGAGACGTGGGCTTACAATAAGCGGATCTCGGTCGCAATGAGGACTCCGCAAAGAGCTTTGGAGAGGTGTCTTCTGGAGACAAACCGCCGAAAGCAATACCAAGAAGGACTCAGCAATCAGGACATTCGAAAGAAGTCTGGCATTCGTGATGCGCTGTCTCATATCGAATCAACAAAGCACAGATGGGCAGGTCACGTACTACGCCGGTCCGATGACAGATGGAGTACCAGAATTTCGTACTGGTGTCCACGAGACATCAAGAGAACCCTCGGACGCCCCGCGACACGCTGGGCTGACACGTTCAGTAAATCATTCAAGCGGAAGGGTCTACCGTACTGGATGACTGTTGCTCTTTCCAGAAAATCCTGGAGCGAATGTGGTCCACATCGAGAAGACCTCCGATGAAGATGGATCATCAAAGTATCAAAGTAAGTAAGTTGGGGGGGGGAGCTGAGAAGAACATAATAAAAAAGGTAGCTGCAGTTACAGGATGATTTATGTATGGGTACAAAGTTTCAAACTTTATCCCGTAGGCATACGGGCATGTCCATTCGTCTTCTATGGTCTGTTCATTCCGGCGAGCCTCCCCTCAAAACCGGTTTTCTGTTCGTAGAAGCATTTAAAAATAAGTCGTGAGGCCTGAGGCGTCCTCATGTTTACACAAAGTTAGTCTCCACATAGTCGCCTTCTGCGATTCTTCTTACTGCCCTCATACGTGCGTGGAGAACTGCTCTAGTAGGGTTGTTTTGAAGCAGAGGGTTTCTTCTTTAAAATGCATCTTAGCTAAAGTCTTCGGACCCTCTGCAAAAGAAAGCAAGGGCAAGTTGTCAAATTCCACACATGGGCTCTGTCAAACTCCGGGTTCCCACATTTCCTTTATTTTTTTTTCGTTCCCTGAAGATATTCTGGTGGCAAACTTTGTAGTCAAATGCGGTTGAAGACTGTCCATAGAATTTCGTCCTTTTAACTTATTTCCAAGAGAATCTATAATTGATCGATCTTATCAGTTTTTGGGTAGGGTTGGTAAAATGTGTACAGCGAAGAAAGTGAGACGAATACAGCTATTTTGAAGGCCGTTCTAGCCCTTAGTTCAATTTTGGCATCTTGCTTTTGCGCTTTTTATAGCGGGTTCAAGGGCTTAGCTGTGATACGTTCTGGAGTAGACACACTCTGCTTTGAATTGATCCTATCGGATCAGTTCTTCACGGTCACATGCTGGAAAGAGGAACATGTACTGAAGCCGACTTAGCGACGAGTTCTTATGTGGAAAACAGGGACTCTCCAGGCTTTCGCGCATCATTCGTTTTGAAAGCCACTTGTGCTGTGGATCACTGCGCATTTCGAGAGAAAGATTTAGTAAGAAGAACAGATTATACAAGGTGATTATCAACGCGCTTGTGTAGAGACGGTAATTACAGAACATTTTGCCAGCATATTCAAAAAGCACCCCGTAGTTTACCATACTCGACCAATACTCTCAAATCAGCCTTTCCGCTATGGTAAAAAACTGAAGTTGCTGCAGAACTTTTCCAAAATTTCATCGTCAGAAGACCACCCAAGGCTCGTCTCGAGAATCAATATATTTTATGAATAGACATAGTTAAACAACTAGCAATTTTGATGAAGTGGGTTAGTCGACCCAAAAATCACCTGTAAAAGTTCTCTAAATTCTAATCTCATTTTATTTTCACACCACAAATTGCCTGGACAGGAGTTTCGAAAAAGCGGCGACTCATTTCTGACGGTACGGTGTGCACTATTTGTCTCGTTTGTTATTATTTCGTTTTTGAAGACTACACCGCTATACTATTTCACATCTGTTAAACTGTTGTCTAATTTTTCAGTCCTGTTAGCTGTTATTAAAGAACAACAAGCCTTATCCTTTTCTCGTTTCGATGTATGAGGTTTTTGAACGAAGATTAGGATAAAATATCATTTTTGCAAGTGTCTTACCAGCACTTCGACGAGGTTTGCCGCAACGCGGCGATTTTAAGGAGCCAGCGGCATTAATGTTCGGGGTCTACAGGTGCCCAACTACCGGTCGAAAGATATCCATCTACCGGTGGACAGCTATCCTACAAACGGTCAACACGTGTCCAACTATCGGTGCACAGGTATCCATCTACCGGTCGACAGGTATTCAACTACCGGTAGACAGGTATCCAGTTACCGGTCGACAGGTATCCAACTAACGGTCGACTAGAGTCCAACTACCGGTCGTCGGGTGGTCGACGGACAACTCTAGGGGAGTGACGGACAACTCGAGGGGGGTGACGGGCAACTCTAGGGGAGCAGTCCCGCCGCTTTTTAGCGGTCGTGGGGAAGCACGCTGTGAGGTGATTGCTTGTCGACCACGCCGCGAGTTTCTGAGTATCTCCTCATCCTGTTTTGCTCTCGTGCCGCGACTGCGAATCAAGGAAAATACAGGCCTGAGACAACTTGTCCACCAAATTTTCGCCCTCAAAATGCAGGCGTTTTCAAAGAGCCGTATCTCCGTTCGTATGGGGTCTTGAACGATTTCAGAAAT
This sequence comes from Aplectana chamaeleonis, assembly GCA_029168955.1. Classification (NCBI taxonomy): domain Eukaryota; kingdom Metazoa; phylum Nematoda; class Chromadorea; order Rhabditida; family Cosmocercidae; genus Aplectana; species Aplectana chamaeleonis. Next base: position 1,268,362 of record JAPDOI010000196.1, read on the forward strand.
ACCAATGTGATCAGAGTGTGAGCCTCTCCAGGATAAGGATGAAACCAAAAAATAATTTTCTGGGTGTCCTGTGCCCTAAAGGATTACCGGACTTTTTCCAGTGTTACGTCGAACGACTAACGGAATGAAAGATTTCCTAGAGCAATCCAGAATTTGAAAAGATGTTTACTCACTATTATCGCTACCCAGTTGAGCGATCATACCATCTTTGGCCTATATATCGCTGGTAGTTGTCCGGGATATGCACAGTCGGCACTGATCGTCTTATACTTTGCATTCACTACTGACGGTTGGCCTAAACTCGGTACCATAAACCATTCATGCACCGAAATAGCGCCAACCTCCAATGGTGATCGCAAAGTATCGGTGTGATCCGTGCAATCTGTACATATGTGTGTCGGACAGAATATTCATACCCTACAGTAATAACTATTTCTAACAAAGCGGCTTCTAAACCTAAGATACGAATATTTTGACCCCAAGAACGTCCTGCAGCAGGCGCGTCGTCGCTTCGGACTAAACAAAAGCGTTACATCCCTGAGACGATTAATTTTAGGTTTTGTCGAAAAGAGCCCTCAATGATTGTGATGGTCCCTGAGAAATTGTACAGCTGGAAAAAATCCTCAACCCATTCTCGATTCAAAACAAGGACTGGTACGACTGATTAACAATGTGCTGACTTCTTTGAGTTTTTGAGTACGACTGGTTAACAATGTTTAGAATGTCCACAGAATAGTCCTGTAGCAGGACTCTAAAGTCCAAGCCACAGGACTATTCTGTGAACCTTCTACACATTGTTAACCAGTCGTACTCAAGAACTCAAAGAAAATTGTTCAGAAATATATTCTGGAGATTATATTCTAGCGTGTTATTTACAGAGAACAGTTCCATAGCTTACCGCAATGTTGAAAGGATATGGTGCGGTTGCGGTCACACACTAAAACTACGGTGGAAAACTTGGCTCCGCCAGATTCCATTATAGACGGGCAATTTTTTTGAATGTATTTATGTTCAGGGAGATTATACTGAATTATAATGTGTATTTTGAACCATAAAATTGTGTTTTTCTTAGCGCATGACAAACTTTTTGAACAACCTGGGCCTGTAGTGAACCCCCAATCCGGCTGATTGAATCACTGTTCACCTGACAGCCGGCCGTCAGCATGCGGACACGCACGTTGTAGGATAGCAGGCGAGTGCACCGGCGCATTACCTGGCCAGGTCCTAGAACCAGATGGAAATCAGATGCACTCGTATAATCATCCGGATTCTAGCGTGCTACGAAATAGCACTGCTATTGGAGAGTATTTTCAGCCCAAGTCGTAAGTTAGAAAATAGCAACTTATGACTCGAGCTGAAATTAGGTATGAGATGCAAAGCTTCGACAAACGCGATTCAAACCTTTCGACGACGTCATTAGGACATTGTGGATATCAGCCGGGTTTCAGATTACGTCAGTAGGACGTCGTGGAAATCAGCAGGGCTTCAGATGACGTTATAAGGACGTCGTGGAAAACAGATAGGGCTTCAGAGGATGTCGTCAGAACGTCGTGGAAAGTCGTTAGGGCTCTAGATGACGTCGTCTGGACGTCGTGAAGGTGATCGCGCGTAAGCTGGTTGCGATAGTCGTTAAAGTAATTGCGCTCGGAGTGACGCCTATCGCAGCGTCGCCGACTGTCACAAACTGTCGAGGAAGAGGCAAGCATCTTCTGTTTATCGACTGGAATTCATGACACTACTATAAATATGGTCAAGCCTACGCTCGCGCTCGTAGGTATGTGTACGCGCTTGTGTGTTAGTGTATGGGTGTACGCGCACGCGTTGCTCACAGCGTGTGTGCATATGTGAACGACATTGTGTGTGTGCTTGTACACGCGCGCGTGCACGCGCGTTCGTGCCAGCGGATCTGTTTGAGCTCGCAAGTGCGCGCAAGATGCGTCTATGTGTATGTTCGCGTGGGTGCGTCTATTCCAACGCGGGTAATTGTATTCGCATGTGCATACGCATGTGTATGTGCATATGCGCGCGCATTTGTTTGAAATCCGACAAGGATTACTTTAATACTTCGCGTCCTTATTGTGTGTTGGCGCAATTATGTCATATGTGCACAAAGCTTGCGCCCACGCACAAGAAAGAACGGAAAGTAACAGTGCGATCCCTGCTGACTGTACGTAATATTGTACGTTAGTATGCGCGCGTGTTTCCAAATATGTATGTGATTACGCGCCCATGTCACTGCATAGGCTGTGTTTGCGCAACCATTTGAGCATGCGCGCGTGTTAACGTGGACGGAATCGAGCGATTGTGGTCGCGTACACATCCATGCGTGTGTGTTTGCACGTCATCACCGCGCGCATGAGAGCAAATATGTACACGTAAGCACGCCAGGAGGTGCTCGTTTTTGTGTACGCGTATGTACCACTATACATGCGCGCGCATGAGTATCTTTAAACGTAGATCTCCGTGAGTTTTGCATGCGTGTGTATACGAGGCAGGTGTGTGCATATTTACACTGGCACACGTGCCCGTGCGCGTATACACGCGCAGGCGCGTGCATGTATTTTCGCAAATGCGCGTGAGTGTGCGTGTGGTGCGCGCATGCGGGTGAGTGTGCTCTGGTACGCCGTCGTTCACACATTGCGCTAGGCGTGACCGCAACAATTCATATCAGCCATCGATTTTCGCAGATGTGGATGGAAAATACACCATAGCGTCGCCAGTCGTGCGAGGCTGAAAATCGAAATAGGTTTGCGCTTTCGATTGCTGGAAGAAGCGTAGAAGCGTGCGTACATACGTTTTCCGTGTCACTTTTTGATAGATTTTGAGAGGCAACTAGTTCAGGAAGAATCTTGCAGTATATGTCTGTTAATTCAGCAGAGTAACCAAAAACCAAAAATTACGGGAAATTCTCAAGTTGATTTTCATAAAATAAAGATTATTGCACATTTTCCAGAGATTACCGGGAAACTCCTGGTGAAATTCTGGTACATTTTGGACCTGAGACAGGCCATACTCTTCGGCGAAGGGTGAATATGATGAGTTTCCTGGGAAAAGCAAGCCCCTGGCGGATCACTCAGACCCTAAATTCGTCGCATGCATCCGGCATCAATACGACTAGACCACAACCCTCGATTGTTATTGCTTGCTACAGCCAGCCGGGTGCCGCCAACCTTCTTCGCTCGGGTGACTTGGGTTTACTACGGGCCCTGGTATTTGAAGGAGGCTCCGTTGTTGTCCCGGCGTCGGGTGTTTGTCAGATGTTCAACGACGGTTGGTAGAGCCGATGTGTTTTATGGTGTAGTCTTGTAAGCTGTAAGCTTACGTTGACATCGATCGGTTGGCTGCAGTATCGGAGTATCTCAAGAAAGTATGCAAATGCTTATTAGTGACGTCATCGAAGTTGGGAGTGGAGGATAATCTTACTCAGCATGTGAGCATCTCCCATTTCGCCTTACTTCAAGATTATAATATTCTCCTTCTCGGATAATCGGCACATATATTTCGGGCATTAATTCAGTTGAACGTATCTGTGGTGTGTTAGTCAGAGAGGTAAGTCTAACAAGGGAAGGATCATCACATGCCGTGGCCATTTCAAATGAAGTATGCGTTTCTAGGATCATTTTTAAACGTTTCCTCTGAACGGAGTTATGAGCATTTTTATATTGATTTCTATAGAAAAATGACATTGTACCTGCCGTAACCTACAGAAATCTTTCGAAAAACTGAAAACGGATCTCATATTCGTGATCAGCACCCCAAATAACTCCCATGGAGAGACTCAGAGCTGAAATATTTTTTTTCGACCTTCGGACCACCAAAAGTGGATTGAGTTACTACATGCGTGACAGGGCTGTGCGTTATACAGTTGACCGCAATGTTAAATGGACATGGTGCGGTTGCAGACTCGCACTAAATTACGGTAGAATCTGGCCCTTTCCCAGATTCCGTCTCCGATCGGCGCCCACCGTCGTCTCTCTGCTCACGAAAATATCAGCTCTGGCGCCGATCTACGACGAAATCTGGCAAAGTGCCAGATTATACCGTAGTTGTAGTGCGAGTCCGCAACCACACCATGTCCTTTTAACATTGCGGTAAACTGTAACGTTAACGTATTAACGCATTAATGAGTTAACGTGGTTTGTTTCGGAAAATTAACGATTAACGCTTAACGAAAAAGTGCTAAACCCACGTTAATTTGAGTTCGTTAATTGCAGTGAAATTATGGCACTGATTGATCTGCTGCAATGGCAGATTTAGAAATTAGGGCCGTGCACGTCGCGTCGGCTTGCGGCAGGTCAATTTTCGGTTGCTGTGTATTATCTCGCTGACCTCAATGTATCCTATTACATTGTCTATCTATTTTAGTTATTTCTTCCCGAAATCGAAGAATTCGAATTCGTGTTCCAAAAAGAAAATGTGAGGCCTGATCTACCTCTCTACGATTGGGTAAGCTATCAAATGAGGGTTGGGAGCGGGGAATGAAGGCCACAAACTTTCTAACAAGCGGCACACGCTCAGTATGGAGTGAACCACGCGGCGCATAGTCCACAAAATGCGATACTCAGTTTCTACCACGCGTCACACGTTCTACATAAAGCGCTACTGGCTTTCTAGAACTCGAAGCACGTCGCACGTGGATCTGCATTCAAAACATGCCGTTGCGGCGATCAGCGACCGCACTTTAAAAAAGGCCTAATGACTTTCTAGGACGCGATGCACTCCTATTTTTCACAACGTCCTGTTGACGCCATCTGAGCGCTCGTCCACTTTCCACGACGTCCTGACGTCGTCATCTGGAGCCCTGCCTTCTTTCCATGACGCGTTGCTAACGCCATCTGGAGCCCTACCTACTTTCCATGACATCACCTGAAGCCCCACCCATTTTCCATTATGTCCTGACGTCGCCACCTGAAGCCCTGCCTTCTTTCCATGACGTGCTGCTGACGTCATCTGAAGCCTTGCTTTCTTTCCATGACGTGCTTCTGACGTCATCTGAAGCCCTACCTACTTTCCATGACATCATCTGAATGCCTACCCATTCTCCGCGATGTCCTGTCCCACGACGCCACAATGACGTCATATGAAGCCTCACCCACCCTTCACGACGTGATCCTGACGACGTCATCTAGAGCTCTAGCTATTTCCCACGAGGCCGTGCCTACGGCTTCTGGAGCCCTACTGCTTTCCACGAAGTCCTGCTGACGTCATTAGAAGGCTTATGTTACTTTCTGGGAACTCTTGTGATTTATATATTTTGGTTGTGGTCAAGGAATGTATTGAAAATCTTTAACGAAGTGCGAAATTGACGTGTCAACGCATTAACGAGTTAACGCGGTTTTTTTCTCGAAAATTAACGATTAACGCTCAACGAAAAAAAATTTCTCATTACGCACTCCCCTGATGCGTGAGACTACGAAGTTGAAAAAAAATTTTTTTACCCAAACGTCGTATAGGTGGGTTATTTGGCGCGCTGAACACGAAGATGACGTTCTTTTTTGATACTCATGTTGATTATTTTATGTTAGGATAGAAATATGGTATTTTGGCGACTACAACCTACAGTAGTTCTCAAAAAAGTGCTTTTTTGAGAAATTATGGGCTTGTGGCATTCGCGTCAGATCAGCCAAATTTTTTGGAGGCCGTGATCTCCCAATCAATATTGATTATTTTCCGCCCGCTCTCACTCTAACCTGACTTCTCGAGCGATTTCTCTCGTAATGTTCTGCACACAACCGTTCAGCTAGCCTATATCATTGCACTTTGGAGAAGCGGATGTCACCATGAAGAAGGAATTGGAGATCATGGAGTTCGTTCAAAAGCCATACTGCTATTGAGAACGCCTTGCTTACTCATGGTATGCGGCAGGGCATCATGAAAATAATCTAGGACAGTTTGAAACTCCCGTTCAGTACTGTTTTCCCCCTCAATAGTTAGGCCTGTGTGATTTTGATGGTTGTTCGAAAGTTCCCTTCATTCGTTGTTCTCATTGTGAGAAAATCCTTTGTTTTGAGCATTTTGTTCGCAATAACCACATGTGCTCGTACCCCCCCCTTGTTGTGTCAACAAATTTATTAGTCAAATCCAATTTATTTCACAGTACAACACCAGCCGCGGGGATGAGACAATCTTGACTGAAAAGCTTCATACTCCTGAAAAAATCTCTCCCACGATAAAACTGTTAATCTTCTACACTTTCAGTGATGGAAACGAGTATTTTACAAGTGTGCGAAAATTCGGGGTGCAGCATGGATGCGAACCTGTGACCTTTTTTTTAGTGCAGCACCCACTTCCACTGCGCCAACCGGTCACGACTGCAGGGGCGCCCACTTCGCAAATGACGGCGCTCAGCCTCGTTCATCGCAGCAACATATTTCGGTGCTATAACACACTATGAGGTGATTCCTGGTGTAGAAGTCTCATCAGTGTATCTCAGGATGCGACAAAGACTCATGGATTACGCATTATGATGCGTCTACAAGTGAAGCGCTAAAAACGCCCACAACTCCTTTCAGAGAAACGATTCGCAGCTTCAGAGTGAAAATTTGAATTCTACGTCGGAAATTGGTTCTAGAAATGCATAATTTATTTAGAATGACCACGGCATGTAACGATTCTTCCCTTGTAAGTCAGACGCTATACACGATCCTTGATGAGCTCAGAGGTGCGATTCCTAATTTCAGGAAGAGAATCGGACCGAGGCTGATTTGAAAGTTGTCCAATTGTTGTACAACCGCTCTTGCTCAACCGGCGGCGAACAGGCTGCTGTGGGATACATGCGTATCGATCTGCACCCTACTGCTCGTCATTGATATGTATCCTTAATTTTGGTATGAAGTTCACTTTGTTTCTTCGTGTGCTCAAGTGGAACGAGGGGAGAGAAAGTGGGAGTTTGGGAAAAGGAGACTCACAACACATGCGCTCGCACGCGACGGTCCGGAGTGACAACTTTGGTGGACTACACTATACTGGTAAATAAGAGCGGATAATACAAAGCACCCTCAAACTCGTAAGCCTTCTCTTTCGTATCGCTCCAGCCGCGAAGCGGCTGGAGAGGTTTGGCTTTGCCCGGGACTTGTGATCACTTGAAATTATGTAAAGTAGTTGACAAAACCTGTTAAACAAATTCCTCAGAGATTTCCATCGGGAAATAGGCCGGGATCATACTACCGTCGCGGCGATGCGTGGAAAAGAGCAGTATCGATCAATCGCGGCGATTTTGCGCTTTGGAGGGAATCGATTGTTTTCATATGCACAGAGGCAGTTCGTCGAGTCGATTAGAAAGAGATAATCATCGGAGAATGGTTGACACCTCTGTTTCTACCCACATTACCAAAATTTTCAGCAAATATGAATATCGCCGCGATTTCATCTCAACGCTGCCCAAAGGAGAGCGGCTCCGATATAATCGCGGCGGTATGCATTTTTGCCCGATATTTCGAAAATGTGGTTAAAATGAAGCATTCAACCGATCTCCGATGAAGATATCATCCCATTCCACCCAGCAGGTTGTTGTTTGGCTCGCCAAAACAATTGATGCCCTCAGAAGCGCAGTATCGCCGCGATTGATCGATACCGTTCTTTCTCACACATCGCCGCGACGGTAGTATGATCCGGGCCATATGTGAGAGGGTCCAGGAGACACGTGCTGACAAAATTTGAGCCAAGACGGTTCAAAGCTAACGTAGTTAGATCGGCGAATCCTTAGCAAAAATTCTTGTTGTGCGTGTAACGTGTTGCTGCTTCCTGCTTCGCGCTTCGTGCTTCGCTCCTCCTCGTGCGTTACGCACCCTTAGTAGTGGCCACCAAGGGTGTGCGTAAATAAAATTTCAAATTTCGTAAATCGTAAATCGTAATTACGACTAAACCATCGTAAATCGTAAACCGTAAATCGTAAATCGTGAACAGCAAATAATAACAATTACCACTAAAAATATTTTACTATGGTGAAACAAGAGAAACTATGTACCTACCGTCCTACTGTCCACCGTTGCACGTACTAAGCACATACATATTAGATTGCGTTCAGTGTTTGACAGGTGACCACGTCTAAGGGGTATGGTATACTTTGTCGCTGTCATGAGCGACAGGCTTGAAATCTAGCACAAATCGCGGCGAGACCCGCATCGGAGCAACGGCATCGGCTGTCGTAGGAACAATTATCGCGTGTGAGCCGCAGCGAAATGTCGCGGAGGGCTGACATACTGCGAGTGAACCGAAGTCTGTCGCTGCTCCGCGCACGGTAGCGACAGGTTTAGAAGGCGGAAGCTCCACGACAGGCGGTCGCTGTCGTTGTGCAGAGCGACGCGACCGTGTCTTGTAAAAGTATAGCATACCTTTAATGGGACCGCCTAACCCGTATTTCTCTGCTTTCCCTTATCACTCATTCCACAACTTCCCAGGTCTTGAAAAACCCGCCTGCCTGATTCAGCTGTCCGAGTAGCTGCTGGGCAACCGGATTACAATTATACTCATAATTCCTCTCCCGAAACGACAACGCCGTTGTAAGCGTTAAAATAAGCCAAAATTACCGTATCTGAGCGATTTCATACGGCCGAATTTAAGAACTACTCTCTTTTGCTAGCGGAACCGCAACACCGATTATACATTCGGTAAGGATTGCACTGATATGTACTTCGAGTTCGCTACTGAATGCTGGCTCAAACTCGGTGCACGCACGTCGAAAAATATGGAACCGAACTTGCGCCAACCTTCAATAGAGATGGCAAGGTATCAGTCCGACCCGTGACAACTCTGTATTATCTAGAGCCGAGTATCGGTCGCCCAGCGCAAATTATTTTTCCTATATCTTCTGAATACCTTGCAGATTCATAGCTTTATGGTTTCTAAATTTTGCCGCTTTGTGTAGTTTAGCTCCCATAGTGGAGGAATGTAGCCAAGGCGCCCCAAAAAACGTTCGCATTTATGAGAGATAAAGGAAAAGGGCGAAGATGAGCGTTTGAACAAGCGCTCACGCCTTATCTGAGTGTCCGCTTGCCGCGGATTTGTCGACTCAGAGTAGACATAATCTACTCAAAATGCGGACCAAGAGCAGTATTTGAAGCAATTTTTGGATAGGCCAGACTGCTTCACTCGATGTTTTGGCTCTAATCCAGTAGAAGGAATCACAACAGTTAATTTTCATGAAAAAATCGAAAACAAAGTACTCGTGAAGAGTGCTTTCAGACTGCATTTCGTCGTAGGCGGCAGCTAGTGAGACGTGCGCGGCACGCAACGCGGATCATTTATCCAGCGCCTCCAACTCCGACCGTGTGTCCCGCTTTGAAATGATAGAATCGCGTCAAAGAGTGATAATGTGATCGTGTTGTAGTCACACGACTGGGTTGGTCCCATCTCCTTAAAGTGGGATTAGATCAGGTCAATTAGAGATATCTTGTTATCAACTTCCATTGCATATATTTTTATTTACGAAAAATTACGATTTACGGTCCAAAATGTCGTAAATCGTAAACCGTAATTACGAGTCCAAAAAACACCGTAAATCGTAAAATCGTAAGTCGTAAATCGTAATTACGCACACCCCTGGTGGCCACTGCCAATGGTCGCAGGCGATCAGTTGGGCAGGCAGGTAAGTTGGTATGTGGACAGATAAGCAGGCTGGTGAGTAGGTAGACAATGAAAACTTACTGTTTCACATTACCTACTTCACTTCTTACTGCTTATCATATCAAGTGATATGATCAGTTGGTAGATCATTTTGCTAAAACACGTCGTAGGCTGTACTTTTCGATGGGAAGGGACAGGGAAGTGACTAACAAGTTTGTTCTTACTGTTTCACATTAACTACTTTACTTCTCACTGCTTATCATATCATGTGATATTATCAGTTGTTAGATCAAATCGCTGAAACACGTCGTAGGCTGTACTTCTCGATGGGAAGGGACAGGGGAAGTGACTAACAACTCTGGCATTCGCTCGCGTGTAGCCCTACACAAACTCACTTGTTGCCCAGTGACACCTGGGCAACAAGTCATTTTTCTGGGGCACGACATGGAAAGTGTGGGGCGATTGTGAGCATTTGTGCCCACAAAACCACATGTACCCCCACTAAATCACTAGTCGCCCCGCGAAATCACTTGTTGCCCCGAAAGAGCAGCTGCTGACCCTAAAATCACTTGCTGCCCCGCAAAATCAGTTGTTGCCCCGCAGGTTCACTTGTTGCACCGTAAAACCACTTGTTGCCCCCAAACCAATTGTTGCTCGGAATCATCATTTGATCGTTCGGACCCCACTGCGTTGTTTATTCACGGATTCCGTCTACCCTCTAGACACCTTGTACTTCTCAAATCCTTCTTCTTCTCCTTCTCCTTCTCCTTCTTCTTCTTCTTCTTCTTCTTCTTCTTCTTTTTCTTCTTCTTCTTCTTCTTCTTCTTCTTTTCTTTCTTCTTCTTCTTCTTCTTCTTCTTCTTCTTCTTCTTCTTCTTCTTCTTCTTCTATTTCTTCTTCTTCTTCTATTTCTTCTTTCTTCTTCTTCTTCTTTCTTCTTCTTCTTCTTCTTTCTTCTTCTTCTTCTTCTTCTTCTTCTTCTTCTTCTTTCTTCTTCTTCTTCTTCTTCTTCTTCTTCTTTCTTCTTCTTTATTTCTTCTTTTCTCTTTTCTTATTTCTTCTATTCTTCTTCTTTCTTCTTCTTCTTCTTCTTCTTCTTCTTCTTTATTTCTTCTTTTTCTTCTTCTTATTTCTTTTTCTTCTTCTTCTTTCTTTCTTCTTCTTTTATTTCTTCTTCTTCTTTCTTTATTCTTCTTCTTCTTTCTTCTTTATTTCTTCTTCTTCTTTCTTCTTCTTCTTCTTCTTTCTTCTTCTTCTTCTTCTTTATTTATTCTTCTTCTTTATTTCTTATCTTCTTTATTTATTTATTTTATTTTATTTTGTTATTTATGTTATTTATTTATTTGTTATTTGTTTCTTTATTTATTTATTTTATTTATTTTATTTTATTTATTTATTTTATTTTATTTATTTATTTATTTTATTTATTTGTTTCTTGTTTTATTTATTTATTTTATTTTATTTTATTTATTTATTTATTTTATTTATTTTATTTATTCTATTTTATTTATTTTATTTCTTTGTTATTTATTTATTTCTTATTTATTCTTCTTATTTATTTATTTATTTATTTATTTATTTTTATTTATTTATTTATTTGTTATTTGTGCTTTATTTATTTATTTATTTATTTATTTGTATTATTTATTTTATTTTATTTATTTATTTTTATTTATTTTATTTATTCTATATATTTATTTATTTTATTTATTTTATTTTATTTATTTATTTATTCTTTATTTCTTTATTTTATTTATTTATTTTATTTATTTATTATTTTATTTATTTTTATTTAATATTTTATTTTATTTATTTATTCTTTATTTTATTTATTTTTATTTATTTTATTGTCTTTATTTATTTATTTTATTTTATTTTATTTATTCTTCTTCTTCTTCTTCTTCTTCTTCTTCTTCTTCTTCTTCTTCTTCTTCTTCTTCTTCCTATTCTTCCTCTTCTACCTCGCCGCTTGTGAGTGTGGCTTAAAGGCAGTGGTCGCGATGAAAAGCGTTATCTACAAAACTATAGAAATCAGCCTAGATTGAAAACAGCTGAAAAACTATGAAGGTAGCGCGGTGACAAACGGGCTAGAATCAGAGTTTCTAGGGCCCAAAGATGGTGCGTAGTATTTCACTGGGAGTGTGCAGGGTGTCATGTGCATGTGTGCAGTACATATAGTAGAGGTGCAGGACCCAGTAGGGTCCTGCACATCCTGCGCACTCCCAATGGGATCCTGCACATCCTGCGCACTCCCAATGGGATCCTGCACACTCTCACTGAAGTCCTGCACACCCCCAGTGAGGTCTTGCACACATCCTGCACACTCACACTGTGGTACTGCACCAAATCATAAACGTCCTGCACCCCATTCACGACGACTTGCATACTCTTCAGCAAGCGTAAGCGTAAGGAAAACGCGTTATCGTATGTGATCTCGCGTTAAGCCCGCGCAAAACTGCAACCAAACGGGAGTTGACAGAGAAAATGGAAATAGTGTGTGAATGAAGAAAAAGATGGATAGCTTCCGAAAAAGTCCTCCGGAGGACTTTTTCGGAAGCTATCCATCTTTTCCTTCATTCACACACTATTTCCATTTTTTCTGTCAGCTCACGTTAAGTTGCTGTTTTGCGCGGACTTACCGCGAGCTGAAAAAAGCTCAGAAAAACTTGAACAAAAATTCTAAATCACTAATTTTTCTCCAAAAAAAAGGCAGAGCGGACCATTTTTTTTATTTTTTTTCAATGCGTATCTAGTGGCTCATACAGTGAGTGTGCTTAGTTTAAGAAATGCCTGGCGCATCTCCTGAAAATCGTCAACTGAAAAGCTCACGGTCAGCTGCAGTTAACCGCGAGTTAACTCGCGGTTATCTACCCATTTACTACTACCCCAGATTTATTTCTAAATGCTCCTCATCAGACTAGAAGAAAATCACGAATATATTAGAGGATATCAAACGAATAAAAATTTCCGAATATTCGAATAAACGAATTATTCAGAAAATTGACTTTTCCGAATATTCGAATAAACGAATAATTCGGATAATTGACTCTTTCGAATATTCGAATGAGCGAATTATTCGAAAAATTGACTTTTTCGAATACTCGAATTATTCGAATATTCGATTGTTCGTTTATTCGACCGAATATTCGTTTTCCAAATATTCGTTGACATACTCTAGAAGAAATCGGGAATCGTTTTTTTCTTCAAATGTTCGGTGTTGCGAATAATTCGGAAATGTTCACTTTTCGAATATTCGATTTTCCAAATAATTCGGAAATGGCCTTTTTAATTTTCGACTTTTCGAATGATTCGAAGTCGCCTTCTTTAATCGAATATTTAATTTACGAATCATTCGATTTGGTCGAAGTATAGTTCCCACCCCCATGAAATTTTAGGGTGTTTTTGAGAAAAAAAAATCGGATTCTGCTCAAAAGTGGCAATCGGGGGCAATATCAATATGTCACGGTATCAGGCAGTAAACATGGAGAACTCTTGAAAGAAAAACCATTACACTTCCGTGAGAATTTTGTGCCGGTGGCAAATTCTAAACTTGTATCTAACGTACCACTTCAAAAATCGTCAAAAGTCGCGATTTGCCATCGAATTTTCCCTAAAAAAAAGCTTCGAAAGAATCAAGTCGAAAATTTTGGAAAATTGACACATAAACCCCCAAATTCGTGATCAGCGCCCCAAATAACACAACTGGGAGGGTATTAAGTTAAATCTGGAACATTTTTAAAAACGCTTTCGGGGCCCACTAATGAATATGAATAAACTCCCAACCGAAAATCGGTACAAATCCATAACGCTATCAGTCTGTACAAAGTTTGGGTAATGTGCCTTCACCCAAACTTGGGCCAGAGGGGTTGTTTTGGGCGCTGAACACAATTATGAGGTCAGTTTCCAAATTCTCTAAAGACTAGTGCACGTTTTGGAAGGTACAACAGGTACAGAAATCTGAAGAAAAACGTCTATAACTCCTTTTGGTGTGGTTTTAGGCGGATTCGAAGACCATGATCGGTTTTACACCAAAAACGGTTCTAGAGAGTTACATTTCTTCCAGAATAGTTAGGCTAATTAAAAGTAGCTCCCTTAAGAGCCTCACTAGACATGAGCTTATAGAAGAAAGTGGAAAATGGAGGAAGATTGAGGTGATGATCAGGAGAGAAAGAAAACACGCGGGCGCACGCGACGCGACCGCACACGCCACCGCCCAGGCCTCCTCCGTGCCGGCGCTAGCTGGGGCGTGACAATCCACACAATGCTCGCAAAGATTTTGTGGGCATTGCCCACAATCTTTTTTGTGGGCACTCGACTCTCGCCGGCGCGATTATGTGGAACGTCTAGCGCCGACGAAAAAGGACGCGAAATTGGCGCGCCCTCCGGGGCAACACGCGAGCGAATGCCAGAGTTGTTACTTACTGTTTCACATTAACTACTTTACTTCTTACTGCTTATCATGTCATGTGATATTATCAGATGGTAGATCATTTTGCTAAAACACGTCGTAGGCCGTACTTTTCGATGGGAAGGGACAGGGAAGTGACTAACAAGTTTGTTACTTACTGTTTCACATTAACTACTTTGCTTCTTACTGCTCATCATATCATGTGATATTATCAGTTGATAGATCAAATCGCTAAAACACGTCGTAGGCTGTACTTTTCGATGGGAAGGGACAGGGGAAGTGACTAACAAGTTTGTTGCTTACTGTTTCACATTAACTACTTTACTTCTTACTGCTTATCATATCATGTGATACTATCAGTTGATAGATCAAATCGCTGAAACACGTCGTAGGCCCTACTTTTTCATAGGGAAGGGACAGGGGAACTGACTAACAAGTTTGTTACTCTCTGATGACATCATCAAAGTGCATAGGGCATCTGTTGACGTAATCAGGACGTCGTGCCAAGTACATAGGGCATCTGCTGACGTCATCAGGACGTCGTGCCAAGGTCGTGCCAAGTACATAGGGCATCTGCTGACGTAATCAGGACGTCGCGCCAAGGTCGTGCCAAGTGCATACGGCATCTGGTGACGTCATCAGGACGTCGTGCCAAGTACATAGGGCATCTGATCACGTCATCAGGACGTCGTGCCAAGTACATAGGGCATCTGATGACGTCATCAGGACCTCGTGCCCAGGTCGTGCCAAGTACATTGGGCATCTGTTGACGTAATCAGGACGTCGTACCAAGGTCGTACCCAGTGCATACGGCATCTGATGACGTCATCAAGACGTCGTGCCAAGTATATAGGGCATCTGCTGACGTCATCAGGACGTCGTGCCCAGGTCGTGCCCAGGTCGTGCCAAGTACATAGGGCATCTGATGGCGTCATCTGGACGTCGTAACAAGGTCGTGCGAAGTGCATACGGCATCTGATGACGTCATCAGGACGTCGTGCCAAGTACATAGGGCATCTGATGACGTCATCAGGACGTCGTGCCAAGTACACAGGGCATCTGATGACATCATAAGGATGTCGTGTAAAGTACACACGGCATCTGATGACGTCATCAGGATGTCGTGTAAAGTGCACAGGCCTCTGATGACGTCATCAGGATGTCGTGTAAAGTAGACAGGGCATCTGATGATGTCATCAGGATGTCATGTAAAGTACATAGAGCATCTTATGACGTCATCAGGACATCGTAAAGTGAGTCGCGCTTCACTTGTAGCGTGCGGAATAAGTCGATTACTTAATGATTATCATATCAATCCATCCTACTGGAAAAATATTGGAGATTTCTCAGAGATATTACTTCGTGATATCGAGAAAAAGTGAACAGCTCTATCAAAAAGGGGTCTTCCAAGCGAAATAGGTTTGGTTGTCGTCAGAAACGTTCCAACAAAAAGGGAACAATAGGCAAGTAGGATGATGAGAGTCTACAAAAAGTGAACAATAATTGCTGAGACTGGTTTTCTTGGCCGATACTTCTTAACAGCGAAAACAAACCGTTGCGGTGTTCCACGCGGAAGCACTTTGTGGTTCCAAATAAACTCCGTTTATGCGAGTAACGATAAAAATGTATATTTATGTGCACCTATTAGTTATCATTAGAAGAGAAAATGATTTCAACTCTACCTACCCAGACGGCTAGCTCCAGCTGCTACGAGAAGTGAACTCAAAGTGCAGCATGAAATAAGAGTATTTTCTTATAATCTCGTCAAGAATAGAAGTCCATTCTTGGAAACCATTGAACTCTTCCTCATGAAATGACACAACGGTTTGTTTCCGCTGTTAAGAAGTATCGGCCAAGGAAATCAGTCTCAGCAAATATTGTTCACTTTTTGTTGACTCTCATCATCCTACTTGCCTATTGTTCCCTTTTTGTTGGAACGTTTCTGAGGCCAACCAAACCTCTTTCGCTTGGAAGATCCCTTTTTGATAGAATAGTTGTAGGTTTTGGGATAGCCCATGGACAAACACTTGACATTAAAAAGGAAGGAAACTTGCATAGAGGAAAGTTATGGAAACCAGCAACGCAATTCAAAATTTACTTAACGTGCAATTAATGTGCAACGCACACAAGGGTGGCTACAGTACATCATAATAAAGAAACACGTACAACAGGGCTATTGTCCCAATGTTTCTCAACCTTAGAAGGGGAGGGGCTAAGTGCGTGATTGGACGAAACACGTCTAGCGTCCACTGACCCACCTCGATCCTTCTCCGTTTCGCCGCCTTGTTTGCGATTGGAAAACTTCACAACAACCACCCTACGCTATGTAAATTGGAAGTTGGCCAAGTGAGAAAAAAAAAGTCTCCGAATTTTATATTACGGCGAAAATTCCTGTAAATCTTAAAGCGAGGTCGGTAAATCGATGCAAGGGAATTCATTAAAAAAGTACCGATGAATCTTCTAAATCGGTAAACGGTAAAAGCACACCCCTGATCGAGACGTAGGCGTCCGAACCTTTTCATTCTGCAAAGCCACTTATTCTAGAATATCGCCTTTCCACATACTTAGTTAGTGAAAAAACTGTTGTTTTTACCTCCAGGTTAAAAAACCTCCAAACACGCGGTGCTCATCAGCACGAATTTTCGATCACAAATCGAGGGGTGCTCTACAATTTTTTTGAAAGGAAAGAACTTATTCCAAAATCTGCTCTCTATTCGAGCCTAAGATGCATGGCATACTTCGTCGCTGTCATGAGCGACAAGCATGCAATCTAGCATAAATCGCTGTGAGACCCACATCAGAACAACGGCATCGGTAGTCGTAGGAATAGTTATCGTGCGTCTATCGCAGCAAAGTGTCACGGAGGGGTGACATAGTGCAAATGAGTCAAAACCTGTCGCACTGTCGCTGTCGCCGTGCAGAGCGACGCGACAGTGCGTCACAAAAGTATGATATACCCCTAATAAGCATTTGGGAACTTGTGTCAATATTTACTGACTTCTTGAAAAACCATCAGGTGTTTTGGTTGGATTTTAAATATAATGTATTCAAAAGCGTTTGAGCATTTTTCTGTCGGAAATGTATTTGAATATTGTTTTTTAAAAATTACAAAATATTCGAAGCATTTTACAATTCGTTGTAACGTATATATATATATCCAAGGCATGATTTCGTATGGAGAACTCCGGGCAAAATTTGTCTTGAACACTGTCTTAAAATAATGTACTCTTTTCGGTCTTTCATATACCCATCTAATACATAGACGAATTATGAGTCAATGATTATCCTCCTTCAGCAACCAAGTGAGAGTGAAAATAAACTGCATACGTAGTTTACACTCGTTCATGAAGCAGCTGTTTTTCTGATTAAACCAACATTGAGGGGAGATTCGTCTACTGCCGAACACCCACCGTCAAAAGCAACAAAAAACCTATAGCTCATTATAACGTAGGAATGCCTATGCGAACCAAGGTTGAGAAGCGTTTCGAAAAGAAGCACGACATACGCAGAAAAAGGCAAATTAGATCGAAGAAGGTGCTCACAGAATGAAAAATCGGCCGTCGTGTAACACTTTTCTCTTTTTTTCTCAATCTTCTTATTGTAAAAAAGCATACATCGATGGGCGACAAAAAAAACGGAACCTACTTGATGTGGTTTTGGGAGCGGAAGCAGGGAAATTTGGTGAGCTCGTGATTTCGGTGACGGTCGTAGACGAGGTTGAGGGCAGATTCACTCGTGCATTCAACAGCAGTGGCCGGTTTGATAATGCTGTCGAATTCGAATAGCGCAGATTTTTTACCGGAATCTTGGTGCTTCCATTCATCCAGTCGACTCGGCTCCCAACTCCGTCAGTGTGGACGTGAGTGATGAAATATAGTGGAAGGTGCAAATGACAGGTGAGTAGTGCGAATACTGGCCGGCAAGGAAGAGCACGCAACGGAAGATGAGGGTGTCGTAAACTAGTTGAACGTTATAAGAAACAGCTGTGTCCAGAATTAATCCGCTGTTCTTGTTGTGCGGCTTATGAACATATGAGCTGAGAACACTAATTGTTTTACACTCCCCGCTTGGCTTTTTTCTTCGTTGCCGGCTTCTCTCCAATACCTGCATTGTATTTCTTTCAATCACACCGTTTCTGTAGACTCCTAGGATTTCAATAATAGTTTTGTCATTATTCTGATATTATAATCTATTTACTATATCTATTTATGATGATGGAAAGCTCTAGGTCCTCAATCTTACTTACGGTGGAGACAGCAGTTCGAAAGGCGAGTCGTGTTTAGGAGCTGAAGGAAGGTTGAAGATTTTCATTTTTTCTTGCATGGTTTTCTACCTTTTTATCGTAGTAATAGCGAGACCAAGCGAAGTTTTCTCCCATGAAAACTTCCCACGCCTCAACTACCCGAGGTACTATCGTTCTCCGAGCCAATGCCGGTCCGCTATTTCGGACTACGGCTGTTGCATCATGCGACATGTGATAATGGTGCTGGGAGAGGGGTGAATCGTGCCGGCACCAAGACAGCACGATTAACACGCATCGCATGATGCAATAGCCGTAGTCAGCAAATGCGGACCGCAATTAGGCACAGAGAACTACAGTAGATTAATTTGTCGAAACGGATTTCACTGACTGACATCTACCTAAATTTGCTGCCTGTATGAGTTCCGGTCGATATTGATGGTAAACGCTGCGTCACGTCGCTCCTCGCTGGAAGTATCTTCACTGCCGGAATGACAAAGCCTGGCGAAGCTAAGCTGGGGACGGGCGCGGCGCGACCGCGCAACGCGACATCGCTTAAGTTACAGTAACGGAGACAATCTAAGCCGCGTTGCGCGGCGGCTCCGCGCCCGCCTCAACTCAGCTCGGTCCGGCCTCGTCATTCCAGGAATGACGTTATGCTCCCGGCCAAAGGCGGTGTTCCAGGTTATCGTAGAGCCACGCATTGGCTCTTGTTAGCGCGAGGCAAAAATCGCGTCTAGCAGGAAGCGTCACGCTGCGCGAACGCTGGGCGACTGCGCGCATTTTCGTACGTACGCAAGTCCGCGCTAACAAGCGACGGCTATTTCTTTGTAACAATATTTTCTGTATATTTGTTTGAGCGCAAATGGTCCTGAAAATGCTTATTTTTTTAGATTTGGTTGTGTTAATAAACAACACGGAAGAGTAGTATCAACGGGCTCGCCTTCGCGCGACGTCTATCGCGTCGCGTTGCATTGCGAGGCGACGCAAATGAGGCCACGTGACGGCTAATTGCGCGTTAATTTGAATGTATCGCGCCTCATGACTGTGAACACCTAGCGAAGACGCGATGCGAAGTCGCTTGATCGGTACGTAGGCTAAATATGCCGTCGCTTCGCGCAGCGAATGAACTCTGAACGCCGCCCGATTCCGCAGCGCCGAAGTAAACGCGTCTCAACGACAGTATTTCTGAAAATTTAGCTTCCTGGCAAAAGTAACGATTTGGTAATGTCAAAAAAAAGTTTGAAAAATGTCTTGAAATATCTTAGAAAATGATTTGGCGTAAATTAGCCTGAAGTAGTAAAAAAGCTAGGAAATGAAGTGAAATAGCTAAAAAAGAGCGATTTGGCTGTCCATGATAAACTAACTAGCGATAAGTAAAGACAGAGGAATCAGATTTCACAAGCTTCTCCGTTAAACTTATCAAAGCAAAATCAAGCGAGATATGGAATGGAGCGTTGCGTTCACTTAGCTGGACTTATGCTGATTCCCTTATTACAGATTTCGAGAATGGCTTAATGATTCCGTTGCGCGCGTGATTCTGCTGTGATAACTTTAACGGAGAAGTTTGTAAAATTTGATCCCTCTGTCTTTACCTATCGCTAGTTAGTTTATTATGGACAGCCAAATCGTATTTTTAGTTATTTCACTTCATTTCCTAGCTTTTTTACTACTTTAGGCTATTTTACGCCAAATAATTTTTCAAGATATTTCAAGACATTTTTTAAACATTTTTTTGACATTACCAAATCGTTACTTTTGCCAGGAAGCTAATTTTTTCAGAAATTTCACATATTTTTCCCGAAGGTTCCCTTTCTGACATGAATTTTGCTCAACGATTTCCAATTTGGAAAGATGAAACATCTAACAGACGATTTTGTCGTATGAGTGCAACTTCTGACACTTGTGACGCACAATAAAAAACACCACTCATCGCCGCATTTGGCGCAACAGGTGAAAAATCGGTATTGTTGACCATAAATATTCGATTTTGCATGATGAGAAGAATTTCCCGAATGTACATAGGTATGGAGTTTCGGGAAGGATGGCTCTCGTAAAAAATTAATGATAACGAATTGATAAAGGGGTGGGTATAAAATGAGTGGAGAGCGGTGTGTCTTCATTCACATAGCGTCCTTCTCTTGGGGTCAGCATTTGAGGATATGAAGGAGTTGAGGTAAATGATGAAATTCTGTTATCAATGGAAAACAAAAAGCTGGCATATTTGATGCAGCTAGATTTAAGCAAGGCATACGATACCGTTAACCCACATATCCTTCTTCAGAGTCTAGATGACAGTTTATACATGAACGAAAAAACGTTTCAACTAATGGCGGGATACCTTACAGGACGGAAAATTAAAACTTTCTCGAATGATGAGATGTCTGATATTAGGGAAGTTCCAACTGGTATACCACAGGGAGGAGTTCTTCCACCATTGCTGTTTAACTTCTATGTGAGCGGGTTACAATACTCAAAAGTTAATGGCAGAATGGTCGCTTACGCAGATGATGTGCAGCTGATTTACACCGCTGAAGCGCAAAATGAAGTGGCAGTCCAAAAAAACATATGTGATGACATGAAGGTTCTGACGACCTTTTTCAATGGCCTCCATTTACTTCTGAATCACGGCAAGACCGTAATTAGTAGATTTGGCACTCGGCAACAACTGCAAAAAGCAAACCCTAACACTCGTTTTGATGTCTGTGGTTTCACATTGGAACTCAAGGCATGCGTGAGAAATCTTGGCTTATTGATGGACTTAAGCTTGACTGACCACGGTCATTTCTCGAAATTTTCGAGAGAATGTTCGAAAACTCTGTACCACTTGAAAGTTATCCGACCACTAATGGCAACTCAGAATGTAAAGCATCTGATTGAATCTCTTGTTATATCAAAAGTACATATTTTTCTGCCGATTCTGGGAACTGCCACATCATCAAAACTACAATATTCCAAGTAGATAATCAATAATTTTCTAAGAGTCATACATAATCTCAGAAAGTTCGATCATATAAGTCGCCTTAAGGAAACGGTGAAATGAGAAGAAATAGATGAAATGGTTAAGAATGAGTTTGCAAGAATTCTGAACAGTTCCGTAAATGGTTCTGCGAGTAGTTATTTGAACGGTGGTCGGTTGAAAATATCCCCGTATGACCGTATTCGAAGACCACGTTATTTATGCGAAAGGTTCAAGACTACAATACCGCCCCCATCTTTTGGTCATTGGGCGCGCTAGAGCACCGGAGCGCGCCGTTTGGCGTCGTTTCTGAATAACTCGCTTCAATGTAGTCCAATCGGAAAATGGAAGCGAAATTCGGAATCAGCATCAAAAATGCAATCTACTGAATGTATAAAATTTCAAAATGGAACTCAGTGGAAGATTTCGGGTTACGGTAACCATCCAATGCCTCCCGTGTCCAAATGGGGCTGGCGTTTAAGTGTTGTTATAAACGGATTTCTTGACGTTTTCTCGTATTAAGCACATTCATATGCCATTTCTTATCCTCTTTGTTTTTTCTGAAACATTTTGACAGAGAAAAATTTCATAAAAATTCATAAAAAAGTCAATTTTCCTAACAATTTACGGTTTTTATTGTGGCAAAATCACGAAGTTCTTCTAAATTAGTGACTTATTCTGAGATAAATTGCAAAACTTTGAGAAAAAATCAGGTATTAGAAGTTAAACGAAAATCGCGCCTTGAAATCGCGTTAATTATTTGATTTCACATTCAAAAAAGGTAGGTATCAGAGCGCATTTCAACAACCATGTAAGGAATTCGCTTTGAAATCTTTGTTTCTTCTCCGCACATAAAGATATCATGTCCAGAATCAGCCAGTGAACGGAAATGCTCCAAAAATGAACAGTTCGAAAAAAAATTTCATTCCAAAAATTACAATCTTTATAAAGTGACCAATTTCAAATTTCATACTGAAATACTCCTCGAGTTCTATATTCTTCGTGTACAGCTCATGAATTTGTTCCGAAATTGTTTCAAAAATATAGAATTTCTAACCTTTTCCAATTAATTTTCAAGAAAAAATAAATTATCGAAAGTGAATTTTTACTGAGACCACAAATTTGGAATTTCTATCCCGATTTCTCTTTGAATTCCATGTATTTCTAACTTCATTATACGAATTCATTTCGAAAATGTGGGAATCGTAAAAATCTTCAATCTTCTTCCCCAAAAAAACGAATGAAATTTGAAATTTGAATTTTCTCCTAATTTCCATTTTCAGTGTGAAAACATTCTAGGAATGTTTCACTGTTCATGTAGAGCGCATAAACTTCATCAGCATTCATTTGAAAATAGCTGAATCTAGAAAAAAATTAATTCTTCCAGCAAAAAAAAGATCAAAAATTTCAAAGTTGAGTTTTCATGAGGAGAATAATTTTTCAATTTTGATACCAGGACCTTTTTTGAATCCCATGAATCTCGTCACAAGAGATTGTTCCAAGAATGCGATAATCTAGGAAAATTCCCATTTTCTCCCAAGAAAAGAAATGTAAAACTGAATTTTCAATAGAATTACCAGTTTTGAATTTCTTTCTTGAACACTTATGGATTTCGCTCTACCAACCCACAGCTCATCCAGGCCGATTATCGATCACACTTCTCAGGATCTGAAACCCCAACCACTATGAAATCTCATAAAATTCAGTATCACATTCAGTTAGTTGATTACTTTCCGGAAACATCTGCAGAATTGTTTCAGAAACATGGAATTCATAAGAATTATGGGTAAGATTTCCAAAAAAATTTAAAGTCGAATTTTCATTAAGACCACTAAATCTTAATTTCTTTCCAGATTTCTGTTGGAACTCAATGTATTTTCTGCTCCATTCCACGGCATTGTCCCAAAAATGTGGAAATTGTATGAATTTCAGGTTTCCCCCACAAAAATGAAATTTTAAAATTAAATGTCTGGTGAAAACACCGGCTTCAGAACTCATTCCAGAGCCCTTCTAGAACTCCATAATATCTCGAATTCACTAAGTATACTGAATAAATACAATTGTATGAATTGGTGTATGAGCACCCCATCGTTCAGCCCTCCACCCCTCGCATGCCAGGCAATTACCTACGCCAGGTCGCTCTACCAACCCACAGCTCAGCTAGGCCGATTATTGATCACATTTCTCAGGCGTTTTTCTAGCTTTGCTACGCAGAATCCAGTCCGCATTGTGGTAATTTTGAAAACTTAGAATTTTTCCTACAAAAAAAATGAAATTTTAAAATTGAATTTCTGGTGAAAAGACCGGATTCAGAACTCATTCGACGTTCGGTACAGAGCTTTGGGGATTCTAACGGCTCATTCTTGTTCAAACACGAAATCGTTAACAAGTCTGGTCAGCTCAGTGTCTGCAGCAATAGTAGATAACAATGTTTCGACGAATCGTCGTTGTAAGGTGCAATTCAAACTCGTCAGCGCCAGTGCGCTACGCGCGTTACGCGCTTGCGGAGACTATGAAAACGCCAGCGGGGACGCCATGGCGGAGCGGAAAGAAGTGGACCTCAACTTTTCCAAACACGCGATTTCAGTGCACGAGTCCATCACCATGGTAGCAAAGGATAATACTGGAATGAAATAATATGGAACGCAATGAAATTAGTGGCGTATTAACAAACTACTGCGGAGCGGGCGTTAGATGCGTGGGCGTGTCGTCACGCCATTCATACTCCAACGCCACGCCTGCGCATAACGCGCTTGCATTGAGGAGTATGAATAGCGCCCCAAGCAGCAATAAATCTGATTGTGTCGAAGTTGAATCAAGTCGAATTTGTATGATCGAAAAGTGTACCAATCATGGCATTTTCGTTGAGGGAATCGCCGAAATTTCACTCATTTTCGCGTCGCCAAATTTGAAGTTCATCACGTCGTTAAGTGTGTAGTGCCTTATGATATCGCGTGCCGTATCATGACGATAGCGTTTCACAGCAAGCATGCACTATAAGAAGTGGGAAGCGATCTACGAGGGCAGCGTCGTGGAAAATAAGCAATGTTCCGTCAAGTGCGTGTGCGCTTTTTGGGTAGTAGCGGTCCTTTCAGAATGTGCGCAGTCTTTGAAGGTGATTAGCGTAACTTCGGAAGCGATGCGCCGCGTCATTGAGATCGGGATAGCGCATCGTCGAGCAGCGAGCTCGCTTTGTGGGAAACGTATACCTCTCAACAGGAAAAGTACTAAGTGAATGAGTAGCGAAAGTAAGAAGCGCTTTGTTTGGAGCGTGCTCAGTCTTGGGAAGTGAGTAGCGCTTCTCAGGGAAATCGGGGGACACTCCGCGCAGGGTCAAGTGTGGTCGCGAAAATTTGCGTCCAAAATTAGAATTTCGTGGATATCCCATAAATTCTCGATTACTTTCGGTCCCCAAAGGAAGAATCGTATCATTCGGTTTTAGATGCTCGGGCTCGACTAATGAACGAAATCTCGGCGTGTGACACGTTTAGTAATCAAATATAAACTGCCCGGTCTCGGTAAGGGGATCGCAAAATTTTGGATTTTGAAGAAAAATATGACGGGGTCCGCTCCGATTTCGAAAAAATTACGCAACGCTCCATTTGACCCTGACTCCGCGTAAAACTCTCGATAGGAGAAAAAATAGACCTACGCGGACTCATGCGATAAAGGGCAGCGGGAGTACAGCATCGCGACTCTCGTAATGGCGTCACAATTACGGTTGGGGCCTCACCTAAATGCCTAGCTGGAGACCACAACGAGCAGCCCAACGATTACGTCAGTGCCTTTACGGGTTATACATTTTAATACTCACCACAAGCATGTCGCCCCGGTTTGTCGCGGTTCAACGGCGGAGAAAGTCGTGCCTGGGTCCACGACAAGGACGTAACCTTCGCCGCGGTCTGCGGTGAGGAATCACCTCCCCGCGGATCGCGGCAAAAACCGCGCTCCCCCCAGTCGAGAGGATACCCCTATCTCCCAGCGGTCGAAAATATGCTGGCCTCCGGAGAGTGACTCGAAGTCACTTTCCAGGGCCGGCATCAGAATGCCGAATGAGGACACGAGTGAGAAGAGGCGCGTTTTATACCGGCTGTGTACGCGATAAGCACGTCACAACGTGATCACGTGTTGATAACCACCATATCAAGCTACGCTATGATGCTTATCACAGTGTTAAGACTTGTCATCGTGTTCAAGCAAGAATGAGCCGTTTGAATCCCCGAAGCTGTATACCGTTCCTCGAACTCATTCCAGAACCCTTCTAGAACTCCATAATATCTCGAATTCACTAAGTATACTGAATAAATACAATTGTAGGAATTGGTATATGAGCACCCCATCGTTCAGCCCTCCACCCCTCGCATGCCAGGCAATTACCTACGCCAGGTCGCTCTACCAACCCACAGCTCAGCCAGGCCGATTATTGATCACATTTCTCAGGCGTTTTTCTAGCTTTGCTACGCAGAATCCAGTCCGCATTGTGGTAATTTTGAAAACTTAGAATTTTTCCTACAAAAAAAATGAAATTTTAAAATTGAATTTCTGGTGAAAAGACCGGATTCAGAACTCATTCGACGTTCGGTACAGAGCTTTGGGGATTCTAACGGCTCATTCTTGTTCAAACACGAAATCGTTAACAAGTCTGGTCAGCTCAGTGTCTGCAGCAATAGTAGATAACAATGTTTCGACGAATCGTCGTTGTAAGGTGCAATTCAAACTCGTCAGCGCCAGTGCGCTACGCGCGTTACGCGCTTGCGGAGACTATGAAAACGCCAGCGGGGACGCCATGGCGGAGCGGAAAGAAGTGGACCTCAACTTTTCCAAACACGCGATTTCAGTGCACGAGTCCATCACCATGGTAGCAAAGGATAATACTGGAATGAAATAATATGAAACGCAATGAAATTAGTGGCGTATTAACAAACTACTGCGGAGCAGGCGTTAGATGCGTGGGCGTGTCGTCACGCCATTCATACTCAACGCCACGCCTGCGCATAACGCGCTTGCATTGAGGAGTATGAATAGCGCCCAAGCAGCAATAAATCTGATTGTGTCGAAGTTGAATCAAGTCGAATTTGTATGATCGAAAAGTGTACCAATCATGGCATTTTCGTTGAGGAATCGCCGAAATTTCACTCATTTCGCGTCGCCAAATTTGAAGTTCATCACGTCGTTAAGTGTGTAGTGCCTTATGATATCGCGTGCCGTATCATGACGATAGCGTTTCACAGCAAGCATGCACTATAAGAAGTGGGAAGCGATCTACGAGGGCAGCGTCGTGGAAAATAACCAATGTTCCGTCAAGTGCGTGTGCGCTTTTTGGGTAGTAGCGGTCCTTTCAGAATGTGCGCAGTCTTTGAAGGTGATTAGCGTAACTTCGGAAGCGTGCGCCGCGTCATTGAGATCGGGATAGCGCATCGTCGAGCAGCGAGCTCGCTTTGTGGGAAACGTATACCTCTCAACAGGAAAAGTACTAAGTGAATGAGTAGCGAAAGTAAGAAGCGCTTTGTTTGGAGCGTGCTCAGTCTTGGGAAGTGAGTAGCGCTTCTCAGGGAAATCGGGGGACACTCCGCGCAGGGTCAAGTGTGGTCGCGAAAATTTGCGTCCAAAAATTAGAATTTCGTGGATATCCCATAAATTCTCGATTACTTTCGGTCCCCAAGGGAAGAATCGTATCATTCGGTTTTAGATGCTCGGGCTCGACTAATGAACGAAATCTCGGCGTCTGACACGTTTAGTAATCAAATATAAACTGCCCGGTCTCGGTAAGGGGGGATCGCAAAAATTTTGGATTTTGAAGAAAAATATGACGGGGTCCGCTCCGATTTCGAAAAATTACGCAACGCTCCATTTGACCCTGACTCCGCGTAAAACTCTCGATAGGAGAAAAAATAGACCTACGCGGACTCATGCGATAAAGGGCAGCGGGAGTACAGCATCGCGACTCTCGTAATGGCGTCACAATTACGGTTGGGGCCTTACCTAAATGCCTAGCTGGAGACCACAACGAGCAGCCCAACGATTACGTCAGTGACTTTACGGGTTATACATTTTAATACTCACCACAAGCATGTCGCCCCGGTTTGTCGCGGTTCAACGGCGGAGAAAGTCGTGCCTGGGTCCACGACAAGGACGTAACCTTCGCCGCGGTCTGCGGTGAGGAATCACCCTCCCCGCGGATCGCGGCAAAAACCGCGCTCCCCCCAGTCGAGAGGATATCCCTATCTCCCAGCGGTCGAAAATATGCTGGCCTCCGGAGAGTGACTCGAAGTCACTTTCCAGGGCCGGCATCAGAATGCCGAATGAGGACACGAGTGAGAAGAGGCGCCTTTTATACCGGCTGTGTACGCGATAAGCACGTCACAACGTGATCACGTGTTGATAACCACCATATCAAGCTACGCTATGATGCTTATCACAGTGTTAAGACTTGTCATCGTGTTCAAGCAAGAATGAGCCGTTTGAATCCCCGAAGCTGTATACCGTTCCTCGAACTCATTCCAGAACCCTTCTAGAACTCCATAATATCTCGAATTCACTAAGTATACTGAATAAATACAATTGTAGGAATTGGTATATGAGCACCCCATCGTTCAGCCCTCCACCCCTCGCATGCCAGGCAATTACCTACGCCAGGTCGCTCTACCAACCCACAGCTCAGCCAGGCCGATTATTGATCACATTTCTCAGGCGTTTTTCTAGCTTTGCTACGCAGAATCCAGTCCGCATTGTGGTAATTTTGAAAACTTAGAATTTTTCCTACAAAAAAAATGAAATTTTAAAATTGAATTTCTGGTGAAAAGACCGGATTCAGAACTCATTCGACGTTCGGTACAGAGCTTTGGGGATTCTAACGGCTCATTCTTGTTCAAACACGAAATCGTTAACAAGTCTGGTCAGCTCAGTGTCTGCAGCAATAGTAGATAACAATGTTTCGACGAATCGTCGTTGTAAGGTGCAATTCAAACTCGTCAGCGCCAGTGCGCTACGCGCGTTACGCGCTTGCGGAGACTATGAAAACGCCAGCGGGGACGCCATGGCGGAGCGGAAAGAAGTGGACCTCAACTTTTCCAAACACGCGATTTCAGTGCACGAGTCCATCACCATGGTAGCAAAGGATAATACTGGAATGAAATAATATGGAACGCAATGAAATTAGTGGCGTATTAACAAACTACTGCGGAGCGGGCGTTAGATGCGTGGGCGTGTCGTCACGCCATTCATACTCCAACGCCACGCCTGCGCATAACGCGCTTGCATTGAGGAGTATGAATAGCGCCCAAGCAGCAATAAATCTGATTGTGTCGAAGTTGAATCAAGTCGAATTTGTATGATCGAAAAGTGTACCAATCATGGCATTTTCGTTGAGGGAATCGCCGAAATTTCACTCATTTTCGCGTCGCCAAATTTGAAGTTCATCACGTCGTTAAGTGTGTAGTGCCTTATGATATCGCGTGCCGTATCATGACGATAGCGTTTCACAGCAAGCATGCACTATAAGAAGTGGGAAGCGATCTACGAGGGCAGCGTCGTGGAAAATAACCAATGTTCCGTCAAGTGCGTGTGCGCTTTTTGGGTAGTAGCGGTCCTTTCAGAATGTGCGCAGTCTTTGAAGGTGATTAGCGTAACTTCGGAAGCGTGCGCCGCGTCATTGAGATCGGGATAGCGCATCGTCGAGCAGCGAGCTCGCTTTGTGGGAAACGTATACCTCTCAACAGGAAAAGTACTAAGTGAATGAGTAGCGAAAGTAAGAAGCGCTTTGTTTGGAGCGTGCTCAGTCTTGGGAAGTGAGTAGCGCTTCTCAGGGAAATCGGGGGACACTCCGCGCAGGGTCAAGTGTGGTCGCGAAAATTTGCGTCCAAAAATTAGAATTTCGTGGATATCCCATAAATTCTCGATTACTTTCGGTCCCCAAGGGAAGAATCGTATCATTCGGTTTTAGACGCTCGGGCTCGACTAATGAACGAAATCTCGGCGTCTGACACGTTTAGTAATCAAATATAAACTGCCCGGTCTCGGTAAGGGGGGATCGCAAAAATTTTGGATTTTGGAGAAAAATATGACGGGGTCCGCTCCGATTTCGAAAAATTACGCAACGCTCCATTTGACCCTGACTCCGCGTAAAACTCTCGATAGGAGAAAAAATAGACCTACGCGGACTCATGCGATAAAGGGCAGCGGGAGTACAGCATCGCGACTCTCGTAATGGCGTCACAATTACGGTTGGGGCCTTACCTAAATGCCTAGCTGGAGACCACAACGAGCAGCCCAACGATTACGTCATTGACTTTACGGGTTATACATTTTAATACTCACCACAAGCATGTCGCCCCGGTTTGTCGCGGTTCAACGGCGGAGAAAGTCGTGCCTGGGTCCACGACAAGGACGTAATCTTCGCCGCGGTCTGCGGTGAGGAATCACCCTCCCCGCGGATCGCGGCAAAAACCGCGCTCCCCCCAGTCGAGAGGATATCCCTATCTCCCAGCGGTCGAAAATATGCTGGCCTCCGGAGAGTGACTCGAAGTCACTTTCCAGGGCCGGCATCAGAATGCCGAATGAGGACACGAGTGAGAAGAGGCGCCTTTTATACCGGCTGTGTACGCGATAAGCACGTCACAACGTGATCACGTGTTGATAACCACCATATCAAGCTACGCTATGATGCTTATCACAGTGTTAAGACTTGTCATCGTGTTCAAGCAAGAATGAGCCGTTTGAATCCCCGAAGCTGTATACCGTTCCTCGAACTCATTCCAGAACCCTTCTAGAACTCCATAATATCTCGAATTCACTAAGTATACTGAATAAATACAATTGTAGGAATTGGTATATGAGCACCCCATCGTTCAGCCCTCCACCCCTCGCATGCCAGGCAATTACCTTCGCCAGGTCGCTCTACCAACCCACAGCTATTACAGGCCGATTATCGATCACATTTCTCCGGGGCTGAAACCCTAACCACTATGAAACCTTATAAAATTCAGTATCATATTCAGTCAGTGCATTACTTTCCGAAAACGTCTGTAGAATTGTATCGGAAACATGGAATTCATGATAACTTTGGATAATTTTTCCGAAAAAAAAAAGAAAAAAATTAAAGTCGAATTTCCATTAAGATCACCAATTCTTAAATTCTCTCCAGACTTTTTTTTCAGATTCGATTTTCTTGCATTTGTTTTTTCCACAAAAATGAAATTTCAAAAATAAGTACGTGATTAGAGGATCGGTTTCGGAACTCGTTCCAGAACCGTTCTAGAGTTCCATAATTTCCCAAATTCACTAATTACGTTGAACAAATACAAACTTTGAGATTGATGCATTTTCCGAAAATTTGAAAATTAATATGACTGCGAGAAATGCCAGAACAGCTAAACCCATCTCATTGGTGATAAACAAATGGTTGGGAACGTGTTGCAGACGAAGAGTCTCTGTAATTCTGATATGGTCATTCAGAGCCGAGGAGGCCGCAAATACGCCTCCGAGGCCCATTCGCACCAGGGATGTGCGGAATTCTCTGTTTTCTGCTTTCTGTTTTCTGTTTTCTGCCCATTTTTGGCCATTTTTTTCTGTTTTCTGTTTCGTTTTCTGTAAATGAATAGACAAAAATTCGGCAGAAAAACAGAAAAAAACGTGAACCGCTGATTTTGCCAGTAGCAGGATTGCCCTTTGCAGGCCAAAGGCCGGTATTTCATCAAAGTTAAGCCATTAGTTTGATGGTTATTTTACCCTGGGAGTTCTACACCCCCCCCCCCCCACACCAAACACTTTTACTCGCTATACTTTATATCTATCCTAGCGCTTGTGGCGTGGTGGGCAGGAGCCACAAGCTGCTGCTCAGCAATACTCGGTCTGGACTCGATCCTTGCCTGAGGTCGGCTAAACCTACTATCCCTTTGAGGTCCTTTGAGTTGGTACCAGATTCATGTGAGGAAACGAACCTTCTGACTGGGAAGTCGACTCGCCCTCAAGTCACTAAATAGCCCCAAAAAGCATTCAAGCGTTTTCAAATACGACGATGAATGCGCTGCGCAACCCAAAAGAGATTTAGGAATCCGAGCTTTTATCTTTTTCTTAGAGTGGTTACCGTTATCAAGAGGTTTGCCGTTCATGAATATCTTAGAAGGTATGCGATCAGGGATGTGCGGCAATTGCCGTTTGCCGTTTGTCATTTGCCGGCCATTTTTGGGACTTTTTTGCCATTTGTCGTTTGCCGGAATTTTTGTTATTTTTCCGGCAAAACTCGGCAAAACATTGAAAGGAAACGCGGCCTATGCTCGCGGTCATGTAGGCACTAGGGGTAAATCGATTATCCGTTGTTCGCTCAAGCGCTCTCCGGGGTTTTGACTTATCTGGGGTGGTAGTAAATGGGTGTTAAAACGCGAGTGAACTCGCGGTAAGTGCGCGGTAAACTGCAGCTAAACGCGCGCTTTATATTTGACAATTTTCAGTGAAGCGACCAGACATTGCTGAAACAACGCACTCGCATGCCACTTTATGAGCCACTAGATACGCATAGTATAAAACAGAACATCAAAAAATGATTCCTTCTGTCTCTTACAGAAAAATATTGATTAAGAAAAAAAATCTTAAGTTTTTTTTTGAACTTTTTTTCAGATCGCGGTAAGTTCGCGCAAAACTGCAACTTAACGCGAGCTGACTAAGAAATTGGTAATAGTATGTGAATGAGGACAAATATGGATAGCTATTTCCATTTTCTCTGTCAGCTCGCGTTAAGTTGACAGTAGATATCAATTCCAATGTGGTGCTTTAGTTTCTGTTCCTGGATTTCGACAGATTCTGGCTTAGCTAAAAGAATCAGGAAGCATTTGCGCGACACACGTGTGAAGTAACTCTGAGATAGTATGCCGCGGCAGCGCCAGGAGAGTATCGCGACCCTCGACTGTGCCGCGATAGTACCACGGTAGCACCGCATCAGCTCCGCGATAATAACTGTGACATTTAGATTCTGTTGCGGTGTCTTGAGGGTCGACAAGCCGCGACTTTGTCGCAACAGTACCGCGACAGTTCCGTTTTGGAACCGCACGAACTCTGCGAGGATGCATCAGCGAACCCGCGGCGACTCTGTGTGGTAGAACGAGATCGTTGCTGGTTCAATAGCCCAAATTTGACGTGCATCCCGTATCTCCTAGGTCGCAACAACGACCCTCTGTCCCTATCAGGTAGAGGATGTGAGCACCGCAAGTGTCTATTTTTGTAGGTAGGCCCACCCAGTTGTATTATGACTCATTTCATATGAGTTACTCGCAGTCGGTCCTATTTTGTCAGAGGCAGCTACCGATCGCGGAGCCGCAGCGACACTACCGCGGAGCCGCAACGGCACTATCGCGGGCCTCCACGACATTGCCGCTGCGGCTCCGCGATAGTGCCGCTTCGGTGCCTGTAGGAGCCGAGGCCGCTTCCTCGCGAAGCCGCAGCGGCGATTTCTCTGATCTCCATGAGGTCCCACATGTCTTGTTTTTGTTCATCTAATGCCTTGAAATGGAACTACTTCCTCGATTTGGAACTATTAGAATGTTGACACAAGTGTTGGAAAAAAAGGAAAAAAAGTAGAGTGTGAATAAACATGTGAATAACTTCTGGGTCGACCTAAGGGATGAGGTTTTTTGCCGTTTGCCGATTGCCGTTTGCCGGCCGTTTTTTGGATTTTCTTGCCGATTGCCGTTTGCCGAAATCTCAAAAACGTTTGCCGCACATCCTTGTATGCGATGCAGTTAAATGGTGCGAAAATTATGTTATTGTGTGCTAACAATAATGAGACATCGATCCTACTTAGCGCCCGCTATTCATAACGCACTGGCTCGGCGTCCGAGTATAACTACTTCTACACTTGAGCACAGACTATGAGTATTCCAGCGCCACCGCTTTAGTGGAGCCGGGAAAAGTTGGGCCCCAACTGTACCATATACGCAATTTCCGAGTGCGTATTCTGACTCATTGCAACGCACGACGATGCGGAATTTTAAAAAGTTGAAGCGCGATCAAATTGAGGGTGGGCTATGAAGCAGATAAAAAAACTACCACAGAGGTACGAGCGACCCCACCACGGTGGAGCGAGCGGCGTGTCAGGCCATTTATACTCGAGAGGGACAGCCGCGCGTTACGCGCGTGACTTTCGGGCTCTGAGGAGTAGAACACTGTCCAAATCAGCAGTTATCCCAAAATCAGTGTAAAAATATGTGAACTAGGGAAGGGGTAAACTCGCTGTCACTGTATCTACGTAATTCTTGCACATACATATTGAGCTTCTGATCGAGTAATCTGCTATTGTCTGAGGAAAGGGTGGTTAGAGAGAAAATTGTCGTCTCCGCGCTGATAACCTGCGTTTTTTGGGCGTCTGTATTCATCACTCTGACCAATTGTTGGATTTTCAAAATTGAGCGGAAAAATGTTTATGACCTAAAATTGTATAAAAATTTAATGCTGTGGCAAAACTCATATAGTGTACTTTTTATTGATTTTTGAAAATTTTCTGTTTTCTGTTTCCTGTTTTTCTGCCCGTTTTTGGGGATTTTTCTCTGTTTTCTGTTTTCTGTCAAACTGGATTTTCTGTTTTCTGTTTTCTGTTTTCAAAATTTTTTTTCCGCACATCCCTGATTCGCACCCCAAAATGACACTGTAGGCTGTTTCTTGAGAAGCAGGCCAGTGTGAGTGTGAGTGATATGGCAGAGCGTAATTTAGTACTGGTACACCTTTGGCTTGATGCAGTCCTCAATGTGTTTCCGACATTATTCATTACTACTGGAAAACACCATGAATTTCTTTCTAAGATAAGAACCATTTCTCGCATTTCGGCTATTTCCTCGGACCCTGTAATCTACATTATAATTGGTTCTGGACCCTAAATATGCGAAGAATTTGATATGTTTCATTACTGTACGAATGTACAAATGTTCTTTAAGAGTCATGCTTTTACTGAATATGATACTGAATTTTATGAGGTTTCATAGTGTTTAGGGTTTCAACCCCTGAGAAATGTGATCGATAATCGGCCTGGATGAGCTGTGGGTTGGTAGAGCGACCTGGCGTAGGTAATTGCCTGGCAAGCGAGGGGTGGAGGGCCGAACTACGGGGTGCTCATACACCAATTCATACAATTGTATTTATTCAGTATACTTAGTGAATTCGAGATATTATGGAGTTCTAGAAGGGTTCGGGAATGAGTTCTGAAGCCGGTGTTTTCACTCAGACATTCTAATTTTAAAATTTCATTTCTGTGGAGGAAACCTGAAATTCACTACAATTTCCACATTTTTGGGACAATGCCGTGATGAGTGGAGCAGAAAATACATTGAGTTCCAATGGAAATCTGGAAAGAAATTAAGATTTAGTGGTCTTAATGAAGAAATTCCAGCTTTAAATTTTTTTTTTTTTTGGAAATCTTACCCATAATTCTTATGAATCTCCATGTTTCTGAAACAATTATGCAGATGTTTCCCGGAAAAAAAAAGTAATCAACTAACTGGAATGTGATACTGAATTTTATGAGATTTCATAGTTGTTGGGGTTTCAGCCCCTGGGAGAAATATGATTCGGATAATCGACCTGGATGAGCTGTGGGGTTGGTAGAGCGACCTGGCGTAGGTAATTGCCTGGCATGCGAGGGTGGAGGGCTGAACGGATGGGGTGCCTTCCTTCTATACCAATTCTCTAAGCAATTGTATTTATTCAGTATACTTAGTGAATTGGAGATATTACAGGAGCTCTAGAAGGGTTTTGGAATGAGTCTGAAGCCGGTGTTTTTCAATAGAGAAATTCAATTTTAAATTTTACTTTTTTGTTAGGAAAAAGTTAAAGTTTCTCAAAATTACCACAATGCGGACTGGATTCATGCGTAGCAAAAGCTAGAAAAACGCCCGGAGAAATGTGTGATCAATAATCTGGCCTGGCTGAGCTGTGGGTTGGTAGAGCGACCTGGCGTAATGGGTAATTGCCTGGCACATGCAGAGGGGTGGAGGGCTGAACGATGGGGTGCTCATACACCAATTCATACAATTGTATTTCTATTCAGTATACTTAGTGAAATCTCTGAGATATTATGGAGTCTCTGGAAAGGGTTCTGGGAATGAGTTCTTGAAGCCGGTGTTTTCACCAGACATTTTAATTTTAAAATTTCATTTCTGTGGAGGAAAACCTTGCAATTCATACAATTTCCACATTTTTGGGACAATGTCGTGGAGGTGGAGCAGAAAAATACATTGAGTTCCAATGGAAATCTGGAAAGAAATTAAGATTTAGTGGTCTTAATGAAGAATTCGACTTTAGAATTTTTTTTTGGAAATCTTACTCCATAATTCTTGCAGTGAATTCCATGTTTCTGAAACAATTCTACAGATGTTTCCGGAAGGTAATGAACTAACTGAATGTGATACTGAATTTTATGAGGTTTCATAGTTGTTGGGGTTTCAGCCCCCTGAGAAATATGATCGATAATCGACCTGGGATGAGCTGTGGGTTGGTAGAGCGACCTGGCGTAGGTAATGTTGCCTGGCATGCGAGGGGGTGGAGGGCTGAACGATGGGGTGCTCATATACCAATTCCTAAGCAATTTGTATTTTATTCAGTATACTTAGTGAATTGGAGAATATTACGGAGCTCTAGAAGGGTTTTGGAATGAGTCTGAAGCCGGTAAGTTTTCACGAGAAAATTCAATTTTTAAATTTTACTTTTTTGTTAGGAAAAATTCAAAGTTTTCAAAATTACCACAATGCGGACTGGATTCCCTGCGTAGCAAAGCTAGAAAAACGCCTGAGAAATGTGATCAATAATCTGGCCTGGCTTTGAGCTGTGGGTTGGTAGAGCGACCTGGCGTGTAGGTAATTGCCTGGCATGCGAGGGTGGAGGGCTGAACGATGGGGTGCTCATACACCAATTCATACAATTGTATTTATTCAGTATACTTAGTGAATTCAGAGATATTATGGAGTTCTTGGAAGGGTTCGGGAATGAGTTCTGAAGCCGGTGTTTCTGTCACCAGACATTTAATTTTAAAAATTTCTTCATTTCTGTGGAGGAAACACTGAAATTCATACAAATTTCCAACATTTTTTGGGACAATGTCAGTGGAGTGGAGCAGAAAATACATTGAGTCTCCAATGGAAATCTGGAAAAGAAATTAAGATTTAGTGGTCTTAATGAAGAATTCGACTTCAAATTTTTTTTTTTTTTTGGAAATCTTACCCATAATTCTTATGAATTCCATGTTTGAAACAATTTCTACAGATGTTTCCGGAAGGTAATGAACTAACTATTGAATGATGATACTGGAATTTTGTGAGGTTTCATAGTTGCTGGGGTTTCAGCCCCTGAGAAATAAGTGATCGATAATCGACCCTGGGATGAGCTGTGGGTTGGTAGAGGCGACCTGGCGTAGGCAGTATTGCCTGGCATGCGAGGGGGTGGAGGGCTGAACGATGGGGTAAGCTCATATACCAATTCCTTACAATTGTACTTTATTCAGTATACTTAGTGAATTGGAGATATTACGGAGCTCTAGAAGGGTTTTGGAATGAGTCTCAGCCGGTGTTTTCACGAGAAATTCAATTTTTAAATTTTACTTTTTTGTTAGGAAAAATTCAAAGTTTTCAAAATTAATTCCCCAATGTGGACTGGATTCTGCGTAGCAAAGCTAGAAAAACCTTTTCTCGCGACTGGAACTCCAATAGTAAGAAAATCCATAAGTGTTCAAGAAAGAAATTCAAAACTGGTAATTCTATTGAAAATTCAGGTTTACATTTCTTTCTTGGGAGAAAATGGAATTTTCCTAGATTATCGCATTCTTGGAACAATCTCTTGTGACGAGATTCATGGGATTCAAAAAAGGTCCTGGTATTAAAATTGAAAAATTATTCTCCTCATGAAAACTCAACTTTGAAATTTTTAATTTTTTTTGCTGAAAGAATTGATTTTTTTCTAGATTCAGCTTATTTTCAAATGAATGCTGATGAAGTTTGTGCGCTCTACATGAACAGTGAAACATTCCTAGAATGTTTTCGCACACTGAAAATGGAAATTAGGGAGAAAATTCAAATTTCAAATTTCATTCGTTTTTTCGGGATAGAAGATTGAAGATTTTTACGATTCCCACATTTTCAGAAATGAATTCGTATAATGAAGTTAAGAACATACATGGAATTCAAAGAGAAATCCGGATAGAAATTCAAAATTTGTGGTCCCAGTAAAAATTCACTTTCGATAATTTATTATATTTATATTTACAGTATGAAATTTGAAATTGGTCACTTTATAAAAATTGTAATTTTTGAAATGAAATTTTTTTTTCGAACTGTTCATTTTTGGAGCATTTCCTGCACACTGGCTGATTCTGGACATGATATCTTTCTGTGAGGAGAAAAACAAAGATTTCAAAGCGCGAATTCCTTACATGGTTGCTGGAATGCGCTCTTGACACCTACTTTTTGAATGTGAAATCAAATAATTAACCCAATTTCAAGGCGCGATTTTCGTTTAACTTCTAATACCTGATTTTTTCTCAAAGTTTTGCAATTTATCTCTGAATAAGTCACTAATTTAGAAGAACTTTCGTGATTTTGCCACATTGAAAAACCGTAAATTGTTAGGAAAATCAGACTTTTTATAAATTTTTATTATTTTTGTCTCGGTCAAAATGTTAAAAAAACAAAGAGGATTACAAATGGCATATGAATGTGCTAAATACGAGAAAGCGTCAAGAAACTCCGTTTATAAGCAACACTTAAACGCCAAGCCCCATTTGGACACGGGAGGCATTGGATGGCTACCGTAACTCCTAGTCGACTTGAGTCGAAGCTACATATTCACGTGCGGAGAGCGGTTGTATGCCTTCTTTCCCTGCTCTCGTCAGACGGTGCGTACCACTCGCTTTTATCACCAGAGGCCTAGAAGTTCGACAGTGCCTACTGGATATTTATCACATTAGGTGATACTTCTGCTATATCACAAAATCACTATATACCTGGAGCTCCTATATCTGGCCGGAATTCGTGGATTGACGATTGTGAATTATCATCCCGGTGGTCGCATCTGCTATACATTCTGTGCTGGTATGTATCCAACTGGAGATTGTGGATCAACCTCGTGATTATCATCAGTGGTCGTACCTGCTACAGCTCTACTCATATATCTGGACTACGTGGATTGACATTGTGACTTCTATCATCGGTGGTCGTATCTGCTATAGTTCTGTGCTGGTGCATATATCCGGACCTCGTGGATCGACAAACGTGGTTTATCATCAGTGCTGAAATTATCTGCTAAGTTCTGCTAATGCTGGTATATCCTCACTCGTGGTTTAACAACGACGACGCTATCACCTATACTTATCTGGGTACAATTATAACGCGATGTATTAGCGTGCTTATCTATACTCGACTGGTACTTATTTGAGAATGGATTTGAAACTAGATCGTCATGTACCCGTCGCATTTCTCCGATTGATCCCTGGCTCGAACGACGGTATGGCTGTATCTATTGAGCGTATTTCCAATGATGAAACTCTGGCGGATCACGTAGAAGGCTTTACTTCTCTATTTATGGCGCGAAAAGTCGCATATGGATTTATCTTATACAACGTGAATTCACGAGCTGGAAGAACGAAGTGCAGAAGTCCTTGGCGAGGAAAACAGAAAGCTCCTAAAAGAACACTCTTCTCAGTCCTCCCATCCGCTTCACGTTCCTGAATCCAAACAGCTTATCTTATTTCTCGATGACATTATCTCCAATGATTCCTCCCACATAATGATAAGGGTACTGAAATTGAAAGTGAATTTGAAAGACGCAGATCTCTAGTCCTGGTGAGGAGTTCCCGAACCAGCCAACGCCTCGATACACTGTATCGCATTGATTATGACTACAATACAGTGTGCCATGTCCTTGAGCATTCTTCATGTCGATTGTGACCCTGTCCAGCGTTTATAGGTTAAGGCAGATCACGTTGAAACGTAAAAACAGGCTCTTAAAAATTGTCCTACCTTGTTCACAATACCAAAAATGCACTCAGTAACGTTTCGTCGTCACGATCTTTTCCGGGAAAGGGGCTCTATCTTAGAGAGTCACTGACACTCGGAGAAAGACTTCGGAGACGGGAGGCACATGTGGCGTCGGATGGAAATCGCACTAACAAAACCGTGCTGACCTTCCGTCGCTCAACTCGTCCGATGGATGGCGAAGAGGTCTGTCACTCCAAATACTAATGCGTCTTCCCATCAGAAGCAATACCCAATCTGGTCTATCTTTTAAACTAAGTATTGATCATCGGTTTCCTTCTACGGTTTGTGAATTCTCATCAGGCTAACTCTATCAAAGCAACGCGTGTTGCACCTGGCCCACCGAAACTTGATTATATTGCCCTTTATCTGTATGCCAATCTGAGATCACTTTGGTGAGGAGAATTCCATCTATGTTGATCTAATACTTGGTTCGTCAGTTATGATCTTTATGCTTTCTCAGAAACATGGCTCAGCTAACGCCATATATACATCTGCACTGTTCAGTAGCTGGATTAAGGAATATGACATTATTCGCTGCGATAGGGCCAAGGTGTCTGGAGGTGGCGTGGCAATTTTTTCTACGAAACTCCTTTTCGCACTCAACGCGGTTTTTTCGGCGAATCTCTGTTGGTGAATGGCATTTTTGAAATACTCTGCTTTGGATATCTTCTGTAGCCATGGGGAATTCCCATTCCGATTCGTGGTTGTTTTATAGAAACCTTCTTGTACTACAGTGAACTCAAACCAACTTATCAAAATTCTCAGTGACCTGATAGCAGAAATCAAAATCCTACTGTGATAGTGGGAGACTTCAACTTTCCGGACATATGCTGTAGCTAACACTGGAAAAGCGAATACTGACACTTTCTGACCAATTTTTGAGCATGCTGCAAAAATCATGAAATGATCCAGTTAATAAATGAACCTACACGCATGCAAGGCTCTATTCTTGACCTTCTGATGGTCAGCAGCGCCTGATTTATGCAGTAAAGTCCTGGTCAGGGCTGGTAGTAAAGCACCCCCTCGTGTTGTCACAACAATACGGGAAATCACTCGTATTGACATGCTTGGGTGACACTACCGAGAACTGTCATGTGTTTTGTCTCAGAATATGTCACGAGGTACATACTGTTCACCGCATAAAAGCGTGGCGGGGGCTTCTGCGGGAGGCTGTTGCCCACGACATGCGAAGCCACATCGATAGAATACACACCGACTGCGCCAACCTGTCAGCATCTGCGAGGACCCTTAATCGCATTAAGTCATAGCGGAATGCGGTCTTTGTAGCAAAAACCACTGACATCCACGAGGAATTCTGAACCCCTCGACTTCCGCCCGTAACGGCGCGCTCACTCAATCGCTCCATTGGTCCACATATGCCGACTCCTCACCGGAATCCAAGTCACATGAAATGCGGTGTTCGTTGCAAAACCACGTGACACCCACGAGGAATTGAACCTCGACGTCTTCGTCCCATAACGGCGCTCTCACCAATCGCTCCATTCGTTCACCCACCGCGACTCACTCAACGGAATAAAGTCAAATGGAATGCGGTCTTTGTTGCAAAACCCAACGACACCCACGAGAAAATGAACCTCGACATCCGGTTCTATAATGGGTACGCACCGCTTGCTCACCTGCACCTGCACTTTCTTCAGCCACGCATCAAGTCATATGAAATGCGGCATTTCTTCGCAAAACATCTGACATCCAACAGAGATATTTAACACGCGACGTGCGGCACATAGCGGCGCACAAAACCAACTGCTCTTACCTGGCTCACACCTCCATAAGTAGATGCGGAAGACAGAATAAAGAAAAGACGCAAATAGGTCACGATTTCAGTCTATAATATGGCGCATGCGCGCGACGTTACGCTTCTCTACACCAGTCGCCGCATTCCCGCATGCCATTCCCGGTCGCCAAAAAGCAGCGAACTGGACACAACACAGTTCAATGACAAGCAAACACAAATTCAGTGAACACGCATTTTATTTATAAACAAAAGAAAAATACATGGAGAAGCATCAAAAATTTCTTCTCCTGGCGTGTGAAGTTGTACAAGTCACTCTCCTACAGCGACAAGTCCCTGCAACTGCACAGTATTTGGCAACGTGTCGATTTATTTTCTGAATGAATCAACGCACATTAAAGGCAGTTCTTACGATGAGTTTCTATTACAGAGTTTTACGAAGATTATAAGGAGTTCACCACCCTGCAAACCGTGAAACACGGAGATCAAACTCCACGGAAAATTATTGAAAAACACATTATTTTTCTCTCGACCACAATAGGCCCCTCCTTTTTCATTCCGAGATAGCGGGCATTGACCGCATGTGGAGAATGATGCTAGAGACAATGTTTTTCAGGTGGTCTGCCTCATCAACGTTTACTTAATACGTCGACTCTTTGTAATAATCAGTTGATTTGCATATGTGGGTGAGTCACTTAGGGTCGTATTTT